>CAUYQU010052878.1:0-128163 GCA_963574635.1 Cheracebus regulus | reverse complement strand
AGGCATGGTGGTACATGCCTATAATCCCAGCTACTCAGGAGGCTGAGGCAAGAGAATCACTTGAATCTGTGAGGCGGAGGTTGTGGTGAGCCCACATTGCACCATTGCACTGCAGCCTGCAACAAGAGTGAAGCTCTGTCTCTAAATAAATAAATAAATAAAAATAGAAACCAAATTAAGTAAAATCTTGTCTTTTAATTAAAAACGTGTGAGTGCATATTTATCGACCAATATTTTGAAGTAAAGCCAAGGATTTTTCTCTGAACACTGGCTTGTTAAATAAAATCCTATTATGTCTTTCTTGCCCTGTACATTATCCGCATAACTGCATTTTGTTTAAAATAAAACCTTTAAAAACACTCGTGAAGCAAACTGATTTCAGAATGCATCTATATTACTATCCATTTCCTCCAGTCTTTGATTGTTGCCTGGTTCCTCACACATCAGAATTTTTATTTGCAGCTCATTGTTTCAGACTGTCATAAATATAGGTATCTTAGAAGTTTTGCTTTTCGTACTCATGATTCACAAGCTTATGTAACTACTAAATTGCCTAATCATGAGGAACCAGTGCATTGTGGAGGGCACATACAGATAGTCTCCAACTTATGATGGTTTGACTAAACAATTTTTCCACTTTATGATAGTGTGAAAGTGGTAAACATTCAGTAGGAACCGTACAGTTTTGATCTTTTTATGGGCTAGTGATACGCAACACGACACTCTCTTGATGCTGGTCTCAGCAATGTATCACAAAGGCTATTTTACAATGAACTGTTGAGTATATCACGTAATGTATTGACTACTGTACCGAAAGCGTTCTCAGTATAGGCAGGCTAAGGTAACACATTTGGTAGATTAGGTGTATTACATGCATTTAGACATGAAATTGTCAACATTTGATGGCCTTATTGGGCCATAAGCCCATTGTAAGTGGAGTAGCATCTGTATAGATTTGAGAATATAGTTGACTCCAGGCCAGCATATCACTGAACCTGAGAGAACACAAGTGTGCAAAACTTGAGAAAAGGTCTTACTATGATGAGCTTCAAAAATATTTGATTGTTGGCCATTATATTTAAAAAGAAAGTGGAAATTGTCAATTAGTTCTGCATGTTGGTTAAATGGAAGTCAATAATGAGAACATCTATTGTACTTACTTTATTTAATTGTTTATATGTCTGAGTTTGAATCTAGACTGTGACCACTTTTAGGGAAAGAAGGGCATGTTTTATTTATCTTTGTATTCCTAACACAGTGCCTGAATCAAAGCAAGTACTTAATAACTGCTGGCTAAATAACAAATATCTGTTAACAGTTAACAAAGCATGTTCAAGTTGCCCTATAGTCTCAACTTGACTTAACCCACTCTCCAAGTATTATTATTAAAATTATTTAAAAAAATCTTTATTAGAAAACTAGCTCCATCATAACGAGGATGATCACAAGATAATCAGTGAAAACAGCATTAGAATTAAAATATAGTGTATATGCTATATATTTTGATCCAAAGATGATAGTCATTTAGAATAAATATTCTTATTGAGAATTCTAAGCAAGGACAACTGCTAAGGGAAATCTGTTCTCCTTGCAGTCATTTCAAAATATCAGGCAATTTGAAGTATGATCTTTTAAATTACCCATTTGAGTTTTAAGTGTATCTCCATTCTTTGTTTTTAAGTATTTGTCTCATATTTCAACTTCTTGTGTTTATTCCTCAGGCTCTTGGAAGAAGACAGTAACTTTGACAGCACTTCCTTTGTGACAGGCATTTCATATACTGTACAATCAAGGTTTTCAGGTCTGCTCTATATCTGTTGATTTGTTGATTGGGGTTTACCCTTCTCTTCTAAGAAATGCCTCTAAGAAGCAGAATTCTTTGTAGAGCCACAGTTTATGAGAGTGTTTTATTCTCTATTTCATGCTGTTTATCAGATGAATGGGATAGCAATACTCAAAGATGCCCAGAAAAGATACAGTTTTATACGGAATCACAGCTCAAATCTTAGAATAAGATATTACTAAAAATAAAGCAAACTGGTCTAACCAAGTCCATTTCCTCAAATAAGCATTCCTCTAAGTATGGGCCAGAGAGACCTTCAAGAATCAGGAGATCAAAACTATTGTCATAATGCTAGTAACATTATATGCCTTTTCTACTCTCATTTTCACTCTACATTCACAAGTGTGTGTAGTACAAAAAATTCCTTAAGATGGATTCAGATTCTACATTGATATTAACTTTTAAGAAACTAACACTCATTAAGTTTCAGTAAAGCTCCCAAGAAAAATACTTGTCATTATATGAATAAAATATTGGATCAGATTTTTCTTCATACTTTTCCACTAAAACAACATATGGCAAAAGATAATGCAGAAACAGGTAAGAAAATCCAATTGTCTTCTATTCAGTCATTTTTAAAAAGATTTTTGAAACTGTAAGATAACATCACTCTTCTCATTTATATTTTTATCTTGGTTAATACTTTTTAATAAAATAAGTTAATTTCATTAGTTTGTATTAAATTTATATTGATAATAATTATAATAATGTAATACTAATTTAGTTATTGATATTATGAAATAATTTTAAAATAAATATTATACATTTTTCTCACTTTTAGTTTTTACTTTGTAGATACTACAACATAAGCAAAACTCTGTTTTGAGGAATCTTTCATACTTTTGAGGGTAGATGGATTTTTAGACCAAAATGTGTGAGAACGCCAGCACTAAATGAAGCAAATTTGATTTGAAAATAATGATAGCATATATCTAAATACCATATTGTAAGAACTTTAAAAGATATAAGTTACAAAAAAAGGTAATGAGCTAGAGAGAACACCAATGAATTCCTTTTCATCTTGTTTTCAGTTGGCACACTTTGAAGTAGAAAAGGTAAAATCTTATTCTTAAGTGACTTTTTATAAGTTTTGTAGCTACTCACGTAAAACAGATTTCACCACATACTTCAAAACATCCATAGCACTTATACATAGTTAAATATAACTATTTTGATTCCTTAAATCAAGAACTTTTAATGGACTTTGGAACTATTTCGATCTGTTAACCTAACATTGGCCATGACTAAGTTCCAAATAGAATATGTAATGAAGGACTGATCTCTAATTTAGGTAACAAATTCTTCTACTTAGAATAAAACATGAAGAATCAGCATGCAAACTATGAGTTACATTGTTCAAACGTGTATGTATGTATTCTCAAACTGTAGCTGTATTATATTCGCACAAATGAACTACTTTTATTACTTTTATCTCATAGAATGACCTCAGTGTTAAAGTTTACACACACACACACACAGACACACACACACACACACACAGAGGCATAATTACATGCTGCTGTATGCTGGTTTAAGAATTAGAATTGGTATCAAAGTTATCTAGCTTTTAAAAAATTAGTAAGAGTTTCAAAATACCTACACTACTTGAATTTCTGTCACTGGGTTATTAAATGATATTGAAACAATTAGGCCATGACTCCTGCTATAAAAAAGCTATAATAATCTTTTATCTCATTATTATTTAAATGTTAAATGCTCTGTTATAGAGGTAAATTGGGTTTAAAATAGAATATTTCAAGCAGAAGTGCAAAAAAATATAAGGTTAAACAGAGTGAGGAATCAGTTTCAATTTGTGGTATGAAGCTTGCTAGGGTATGGATTGATCTTTTGATATACTAAGATAGACCCTCTGGCATGCCCTGTAGAGAATAAATATACTGATCTGAAACAAAAATGTAAAACAGCTGTTAAGTGACAGAGGAAGTGTTCATGGGACCACCAGACTGTCATATATATTGCACTCTTAATCAGAAAGCATCTGTCTTTTCTTTCTGTTTTCAACAATCTCTGCATTGTGTTTAATCTGTACAGAATGCTTCTCCCAACAGGTGCAATGGTGTTTATAAATCTAAAACCTTATTTAAATGAAGCTTACAACAAGAGATGTTTCAATTAACAGGGCACAATTTTATGAGAAGGAATCATTCTAACATTTGGCAAATCCATAGATTTTGTGATGCATTTGTAAAACTTAATTATTGGAAAATTAGAGTATAGATGCCAAAAAAAGCTAAAGATCAAATGGACTTTAAGCAATTTTATGCAATATATTTGCATCCAAAGAAACTACAGGTAAAAGCCATTAGTGGGAATGTGGAAGAACCTGAAACACTGGGGACAGATATTACAATATGTCATGTTTTATTGACATGCCCATGTAAAAGTGGTCTCTGTTGCACTAGTTTATTTTCCTAGAGTTCAATTTTTCCCATATTATCGTGATTCAGTTTTTGACACTGAATATAATAGATGCATGATCAATCTTACTGTACAAAGAACATACATATTGATAGTAATTCTAAGGTTTGCACTATAATCACTCAAATAAGCTTCAAATAGATAATTTATTTAAAACCATGGATATAATAATAAAATTATCACTCTTACAATATACCACTTTGAAAGTAGAAGCAGCCATAAAATTACTCGCTGTAACTTTTTTTTACTAAATGAGCTCTGTCCCTATAGGGGCCGCATAGATACTGTAAGTGATACAAGTCTGGTGAAACATGTGATCCTAAGTTGAGTATTCATCTTCTGATCTTTGATAGAAACAGGTGTTGAAGAAAATATCCTTCTTAACTGAACTCTTGCATGAACAACATGGCAAGCTAGTGAGCAGTGTCCATTTAGTTGACTGTTTCCATGGAGAGAAAGTATACAGTGTTTCCAGAAATTCAATTTTTCAATAACAAAATATATTGATAGACGATCTCTTGCCCTTGGGCTTTCAATTTGCCATCTTTGGTATAATAGTTGAGAACATAGACTTACTGTCAAATGTATCTTAGAGCAACATCTGTCTTGGCCATTTATTATCTTTATGACCTTGGATAAGCTAGTGGACTTTAAATTCCATTTCATTCTCAGCATGAATAGAATTAATAATTAAGGCTAATTTATGGAGATGTTTTAATAATAAATGATATAAGAGGTATAAAGTACCTCGCATGGCCAGTACTCAATGAGTGGTAAATATGCAATACGTTTTAGATATTATGGTTTTTTGGTTTTTGTTTTCTTGGAGACAGCGTTTCATTCTGTAACCCTGGCTGGAGTGCAGTGGTGTGGTCTTGGCTCACTGCAACCTCCGCCTCCAGGGTTCCAGCGGTACTCCCATCACAGCCCCTTCCACCCCCTAGTACTGGGACAATAGGTGCCTGCAAACATGCCACCTAGTTTTCGTATTATTTTGTTGAATCAAGGTTTCACTGTATTGCACAGGTTTGTATCAAACTTCTGAGTTCAAGCAATCTGCCTGTCTCAGCTTTCTGAAGTACTGGGACTACAGGCATGAACCATCCATCTTACCTGGCCTTATTGTTTTTAGTAAGATCCAGATTTTAAAAAGCAGAGGCCCAGAAACCAATGTAACTGGACTATTAACGTGCAGGGATTTAAAATTTCAGGGCTCCTAATTTCAAATCCACCAGGCTATTTTCTATGTACATTTGTAATTGCAAGTTCATAAAAAAGCTCTAATTTCCTTACCTGCTTTACGGGTTGACACAGGATATTTTTTACATCATGGATAAAGTCTTTTTTAATATTTATAATTCCCCTTAATAGCTGTATACCAATATCTATCATAGATTAACATAGAAAGGAAATGTTACTCTGTTCCTCAGAGAATTCATACAAAATTATCTCATCTCGAGCATTCACACTTTGTAAGGGACAAATCCATTTTAAAAATTCTTCCACTAAAGCAGTATCAACAAGGTCATTTGTTATAAAGCATAGAAGACTCTATTTTAATTACTTTTTTTGGAGACAAATAATAAAAATAATTTTTATGGTGGTAGTTAGATATTCTGGGCATAATTTGAAAAATGGATTGGCTCCTTCAGACTGAGCCAGTTCGGTTAGATAGACTTTAGCCTTAGAATAATGCAGCTCTTCTTAGAACTTCACTGGTTCCCGTTTAAAAATCTTCTATTAACACCTCAGATCCTCTGGCTGATTCCCACCAAATTCTTCCTCTTCGCCTGATCAACTTGTTTTTCTCAACAGTTAACAAACTCCTCCCTTCTACTGATGTGTTTGTAACTAAACAGCTTAGAAATTAACCTATTAATATGTTGTACTTACAATCAGACAATACTAATTGCAATAACTACAATGATGGGGCCTTATAATCTGGTTAGCTAAAACCCTCTATATGCATAGTCTCATTTAATCCTCCCCACAGCTCTGTAAAGCAGATTCCACAAATATACCAAAGTACTTCATTTGTAAAATCATTCTGAAAGATGTTAAATAATTTGTCTCGTAAGTGTCAGACTCAGAGCTTCCGTCTCATTCCCAAAACTATACTATTCTGCCTCTAAATTCTTGGCTTAAAAACTAAACCAAGATGAATTAGACACATACTAAATAAGAATTCTAACATTTTCTGGGTGGTTGCAGAGAAACATAAAGCTAAATATCACTCAAAGCTATTAAAAATTACATTGCGTAGCTGAAGTTGAGCCTATACAAACATAATTTAAGCACCCCTTTTTAGGAAGATCTATATTTGAAGAGCAAGGCATGTTTTACGGTACTTTCTAGCTATGTTTTGTTAATGTAATAATTACCTCACGAAGATCACCCTAGAGGCTTTCAAATAGCCCCCAATAATGAATAAATAATTTATAAACGAAGGTAAAATGTCCCAACAGGTTTAGATCCACAGAGAAACAGTTTCCTGAGACATAATTCTGAGAAAGATTAAAAGAATTGAAGTCCAAAAGATGGATGAACGAAGGCTTAAAGAAAATCACGCTCTTGTGATATTCTTTGGGAAAAAAAGCCTTCTATCTTCACAAAAAAGTAGTATCTTTTTTAAGCAGGCAAACTATTGACAAACTTTGGGTAGCTAATCCACAAGACTCACATTAACATACAGAACATGAAATGCATTTTCCTTTGGGCAAGGAGAGGAGAATCTATTGCACATGTCATCTGTTTCTGTGAATACTGAAGATTACAATTATGTTTTGATGTTAATCCAACTACTGCACATTTCTTGTTGCAGAGCACTGTGTGAAAATGTGAGTGACAATAGAAATCTTTTTAAATCGAATTCAACACTACTGAAAAGAGCTGATGTTTTCAAATACTATTACAAAGCCTCCGAGAAACAAGAATAACTCTCTAAATGAAGCCGCTTTTCTATAGTGACCTATTTGCTATGAAAATTGAATAGCCAGGATAAAATCAAATTCTGTAGGTCTGCTATATTGTGTGTGTGTGTTCTGCATTTTTAGGAACAATCACCTCTAATGTTTTGATGTCCTCATAAGCAAACTGCACGCTGGGAACTCCAAGATGGTTGATGAAATAATCGGCATCACCTTGTATCTGTACAGAACTGATATTGGTTTCTGGGCACTGAGTTCTTCTGGTACAGTTGAAATTATTTTTCTGAAAAACATAATTTAAATTGTTAACACATACTATACTTCCCAGGTCACCCCTAAATCAGTATTACTCAAAACACAGTCCAGGGATCAGCAGCATCAGTGTCCTCCTGGAAACTGTTAAAAAGGAAAGTCCTTGACTCCACGTGGTCTTGCCTGACGGGGACATTGGTGTAGAGGCCTGGAATCTGCTTTGTAATGCTTCTCTATGATTCTGATGCTCACTGAAGCATGACTCGCACTGGCCAGAATCAAGGTTTGCTTGCTGCTGTTGCTTCAAAAGCATTTTTATCATAGGGTTAATTTGAACTCTGATGACTCTGACAATATTTAAAGGAATGTTGAGGCTCTAAACAGGTGTAACATTTTGTTTTTTATTAAGTTTTCCCATAAATTTAAAGAATGCTTTGTAGGGTACAATTCTGTTCTTCCTAAAATGTTTATTAAAAACTAAAGAAGAGTCCGGGCATGATGGCTCACGCCTATAATCCCAGCACTTTGGGAGGCTGAGGTGGGCAGATCACCTGAGGTCAGGAGTTCGAGACCAGCCTGCCCAACATGGTGAAACCCTGTCTCTACTAAAAATACAAAAATTAGCTGGGTGTGATGGCAATGCCTGTAATCCCAGCTATTCAAGAGGCTGCGGCAGGAGAATCATTTGAATCCAGGAGGCGGAGGTTGCAGTGAGCTGAGATTGTACCATTGCACTCCAGGCTGGGTGACGAGAGCAAGACTTCATCTCACAAAAATGAAGAAATAAATAAAGAAGAAACTTTCTCCATTTCTTCCTGAAGGCATATTCCTAGATGTCCTAAGATGATATGCCAACAGTTACAATGGGCCACGGTAAACCACACAGCTAAGTGCAAGCTCTGGGGAATATACGATGATAGAGTCTTTAATTTCTTAAAATAAGAGTTGCCTGGCATGCAAAACAAATGACAGTAGCTTTACAAAAATAAAACAAATATCCAAAACAAACTAAAGGTTTTATAATTAATATTGATTAAAATGTCTTGTTTAATAAATTTCTCAAAAATCTAGAACATGTCTGAGATGCAATGGCCTCAACTATGAAACGTGGAAGAATACCAATGTCTTGGGCAGTTGTGAGAAAATGAGACGATAAATAGAAGAACATCACGTCTCATATCAGGCACATAAAGAATCTATGCAATCCGTGTTTCCCTTTGAATCAAGACATCAACTTTTCAACCGTTCATGCTTCTTTGGCATGGCGTAATTTCAAAAATACTTTAAAGTATAATCTGTATGAAATAAAACTGTTAAAATAAGACCCAAGCTCTCCAGGGGAGATAGATGTCCCTGTGGTTAATAGGGACAATTAAATTTGAAAACAGAAGCAAGTGGCCTTGTTAAAGCAAGAAAGAGCAGCCACGTGGCTTCTTAGAAAAAGCAGCTCCACAATCATTTGCTTTATACCCTGAGCCAGAACAGTTCCTGTAACCAGACAGAAGAGAAACTGGGGCTGGAAACTGCCCCTCACCAGCTCTTTGAAAGAAAAATTTGACAAAGAGTTCTAGCTTGGGGCATAGAAAACACCCAATAAAAAATATGACAGAGAGTTCTGGTTTGGGGCATAGAAAACACCCAATCAACACTCTACTAATTTTAACCAATTAGAACTAAACAAGTTTGAATCCTTCATTAGTTTAAAGAGGCCTGATTGAGAACTAGGGATAATTTTTGCTATTTAAGCTACACCCTCCCTTTGTTCTTCAGAAAATACACTTTCACTTATACTAAAAGCTGTGCCTACCTAGTCTACAGATTGTCTGTTGTTCTAATAGAATAGAAGGTGCCACCCTTTTCCTCTGCAGATCATCTTGTCTTTTGCTAACACTTATCAAAAGATTTGAAAATATGTGGTGTAATATTAAGAAAATAAGTTATTCCAAATTATTTCAACTATAGTTGTTTACAAACATATAATAATATTTCCATAACTAATTTCTTTGAAGACCTAACAGAAAGACCTTTGCAACAAAGTTAAACATCAATTAAAATGGAAAGCCATTATGAATCTTTACAGGCAAGCCACAGTTTCAGCTTACAGACAGGAAAGCCTTTTTGTTGAATGTGTTTACAACTTTCTTGGCCGATTAACCACTTTGGAAATAGAAAAAAAATGTTTTTACCATACATTCTAATCAGTAGCAACTTAATCCATTTTATGGTGACCCCCACCCCTACTACCAATATGTTTCTCTTCAAAACTGAATTTTTCGAAAACGAAGGTAATCCTTTTTCACTTTCTGACACATTCCTCTGGCTTAAGACTCCTGGAGTTTACATATTAATCTGGGACTGTTTAGCGAGAGTCTTGAATAGTCTCAAAGAAGAGCTAGTCTTAAACATTAGATCATGAAAAACAGATTATTTTATATCATGCTGTAAATCCCAAGCACCTCTGGAGGTATTTGGTTAGCTAGGTTTTTGTTGTTGTTTGTTTGTTTTTACATTGAATTTGAATGCCTAGGGCAAGCAAGCCATGTCTTAACATGCATCACTAGTGTCTCACGCTCAGCCTGCTCCACTCATTCAGATTTACTGAATAGGGCCAGAGCCATTTGAATTTGTGAAACCTAGATTGTTGCATCATTTTAAGTTATGAATGAGGATATGATAGGATCTGGTGTTTACTTTCTCCAGATGCCTGACTAATGAAAGTTAAAACCATTTTTAAATGATCTACTTGCTCTTTAGTGAAGCAACAGGTTTGTCCTTTCAAGACAGAAAAAGCATCCTACTCAACATAAATGAAAATATACGTTTGGCTTTAATTTCATTTTACTTACATTAACTGTCAATACCCACCCCAATTCTCAGCCATGCTCCTTAGAGCAAATTTTTTTTCTCAACAGAAAAATGGCATGCTCAAAAATTAACAATTTCAAATTTATAGTATGTGCCTGTTAAAAATTATTTTAAAATATATTGCATTTAAGTTTAATATTTGATATTTTCATTGCCATCATTAGTTATATAAACGTTTAGTTATATTATAGCCGCCCTCTGACAAAAGATGTTAGTTTCTCACATATGCAAGTCTCTAACATGGCACAAATGACCCCACTCCAATCAATCCTTGCAATTGTTTTTTTGATTTTTTTTTTCTTCTAAGATGAAGTCTCACTATGTTGCCTAACGTTGTCTAGGCTGAGTTTGACCTTCTGGGTTTAAGTGATCCTCCCACCTCAGTTTCCTGAATAGCTGGGACTACTGGGCTCAGCTACGTGATTTGTTTGCTCTAACAGTTACATAGAGCACGATTTGGTTCGGCCTCAGCCTACTATGTTTGAAGCCACTGTGAATTCTCTTCTAGCCTTTCTGTTCTTGTTATAGCTACTGTCAGACAGCTGTAATATTTTTGCTGCATTCCATTTCCATAGTTTCCTCTAAGTACATTATTATTTACATATTTCGTATTTTTCAGGAAATCAAAAGGGCAGCATTCAGCTTTCAGGATGACACGCCCCCAAAACACTGCATTCTTCTTCCTACTACAGTTTGATCCACCTTGCCTATTTATTTAAAAGTTTAATTTTTTCCCTAAAAGTTTCTATTGCTGTCTCTGACACATAAAAACATTTTTTTTCCTAAACCAACAAAGATGGCAACAGAGTGAGCATTGTCTAGAAATGTCTTACAATTTTATTTTGAGGGTTCATATCTATTAAACTGCATCTCTGGTGCGAAATGTGGACTATTTATGGAGAGAAGATAGCATACAGAAAAAGAGGGTTGAGTGGCCCAAGAGAGACCTGGCAGCAGTCAACTTTGGAGCCTCATGTCATAATCAAGCCCAAAGGGAGGGAAAATGCTTCAAGAAAGCCAAACCAAGATGGGGGCTTCAGAGACAACACAGTTTCCTGATGAATACTCCTGGAGCTTGTTTCTCACCTACTGAACCCAGAGTTTCTCTGATGGCCTTGCAGAGGACTTAATTCACCATCCCCCAGCTCACCCCTACTGCACACACAACCCTCTCTCCTCCTTTCTCTTTCTGTGTCTACTTCATTCTTTACTTCTTACTCTCACTAATTTAACCAGTGATGAGGAGAAGAAGACTGGGACCCTCAAGCCTGTGTTCATTTTGTCCTTTCATGCTTTTGTTTCTAACTAGCTTCAAAGATAAAAAGTCGTATAACCAAATGTGTCCACGTAATCCAAAAGCCAGGAACCCAATTTGCAGATTTGAGTGGTTCCCCCGCCAACCCAGGTCATTTTATCTAAGAATTTCCCTTAAGAGAAAAACATTCCTGGCATAGAAACACTATTCTCTAAATCTAAATCTTCATTATTCATTACTTTAAGGTAATGAATTTAAGGCCAAATTCACAGACCTGAAGTGATTGTAAATCTATATTCAATCCTAATGTGAATTGTTTTTCCTCACAGCACTTCAGTGGATTATAATTCATCCATATAAGGTAATAGACATTGATCTACTCAACCCTCATAAGCATTAATATCTGAGAGACAAGTAGGAAGAAATGTTAATTTTCTTCATTTTACTAGAAGTTAAGCACCATGGAAGAGGGAGGTTGGCAACAAATTTGCGCAGGTCTATTAATTTTTTAAATTTATTTACAAGGCTGAGTAAATTCATATTAAGAATTTCATCCAGTGAGTTCAAAATGCCTCATATTTAATGTTTGGTAACAAGAATTTTTATTCCAGTTCATAAAATGAGCAATTTCAGCAAGGACCGTGGTTATGTCACTAGCTTAAATTTCCACCCCAAGTCCATAGAAGATCTGAAAAAATGAAATCACCACCTCAGTCCTAAATCTGAATGCTCTTTGCAAGTACACTTTTAAGCTAAAAGGCAAAACATGCTAATAAATTATCATGTAAGTGAGATTAAAAATATTAAGTCAATATTTGCATTAGTTAAATAGTGATGCCAAGACACATTGACAAGTTTCTATAAGTATTTAAAAAATCTGTTTAATAATTCAAATGTTTTATTTCCCCACATTCTGCTTTCTGCTGCATACATAAGCATTCACTCTACAGGCATAGAAATCTAAGTTGATTATTTACTTGAACAACAAGTAAAGTATAATATTCAAAATAAAAATATCATATTCTATACATTATAATAAAATTAAGTCACTTTCTTTTAATTTCAGTTATATTCTTGTAAGTCCAATTTTGTAGAAATAATTTATCTCACTGGTTTTTCTGGTTTTTACAGTATAGCAATGTACCAATTATTACAATGATACCCATGATGTTAAAAAATAATGATTTCTTGCTATAGGGCACTGTGGTGGTTAATTTTAAGTGCCAACTTGGCAGGGCCGTGGGATGCCCAGATTTACGGTCAAACATTATTCTGAGTGTATCTGTGAAAGTGTTATTAGATGAAATTAACACAAATTGATAGGCTGAGTAAAGCAGATTGCCCTCTTCAGTGTGGACGCCCCTCCTCTCATGAGCTGAAGACCTGAATAGAACAAAAAGGCTGACCTTCCCACAAGAAAGGGGAGTGGGAGAACTCCTTCTGTCTGGACTGCCTTGAACTAGGACATTGTTCTTTTCCTTTCTTTGGTTCTGAACCAAAAAATAAGCTTTTTAAGGGTCTCAAGCCTGCTGGCTTTTGGACTGAAACTTAATAGCTTTCCTGGTGCTCAGACCTTCAAACTCAAACTAGCTCTATACTACAGTCTCTCTTAGTTCTATATCTTTCCAACCACAGACGTCTGGGCTTGTCAGCTACCATAACCACGTGAGCCAAGTTCTTACACTAAATCTCCTCATATATGCAAATACACACACACACACACACATACACACACACATTCATATAGTTATGTATATATTATTGCACAATTATATGTCATTAATATATTTATATATAAAATGTGTGTGAGTGTGAGTGTGTGTGTGTGTGTGTGTGTGTGTATTAGTCGGTCTGGGCTGCTATAACAGAATGCCATAACAGGTGGTTTAAACAACAGAAATGTATTTTTAATGGCTCTGGAGGCTGAGAAATTCATCAGGGTGCCATCACAGTATGTTCTAGTGAAGGCCTTCTTCCTGGTGTGCAGACGACAGTTTTCCCATGGTATCCTCACATTATAAAAAGCAGAAAGAGAGAGATCTTGTTTCTACCTCTCTCTTCATAAGGGGATTAATTCATTCACTAGGGCTCCATCCACATGACCTATTTACTTCCCAAAGGCCCCACCTACAAACACCAACAACACTGGGGATTTTATCTTCAACATATGAATTTTGAGGGTACACAAACATTTAGTCTACAGCAAGATATATCTTATTGATTCTTTGGGGAACTCTAACATAGGCACTCTTAGATGACAGGTGACCTTTTTATTTGTTTTAAGAAATTTTCATTAGAACTAGTGAAAAAATAAACTTTAATTTCTAACTAATGGTACTGAGGAAAATTGTGTTATTTGCTTAGTCAGAGGTAATTTGACAAAATGTTGTCATAACGATTTAGTTTAGAACTTTATAGATGTGATCTTGGGCAATTCGAACATGTAAAGAACTGAGGAATCACAGATAAGTCATTACATTTGAAACAGAAAAGAACCTAAAGATCCTGATGCCCAAGGGTTCTTATCCTGAGACACCTCCCCCAAAATTTAAGATCTGTGAACTTGGTGAACCAGAAAAAAAAAGTATCTTTATTTTCACTTGGTTCTAACTGAAATTCAACACTCCATTCAATTATGAAATAGGACATGAACCCAGTAACATTTGTTACAGTATTAGTAATAATTGTAACTTTGTAACCAAATAAAATCAGATGTTTTCTTATCATACTTCAGTTATTGGCAAAACATTGAAATAGCCATTAAACTTACTGCTAATTTGGAAATATGGCAGTTATGAGACACTTTGCTGACTTTTGTCATTTAATGTGTTAATTTTAAACAGCCTATATATTACAAAAATGCAAATTTGTATGTTACTTAGGTAATTGCAGTTTAATGTCCTTGCTTTCCTTGTAACCCTGCACATTTTAACTGAGCCATTTAAGACATAATTTTTGAGAATGGGTCTACATAGGACTTAGCAGCCTGCCTAAATAGCCCACAGCAGGGAAACTATCTTAGCAAAATAGCTTTATCTTACAAATTAGAAAATTAAGGCCCCAAATTAATAGAATTGAGATTTAATCTCAGAACTTTTTACTTCAAATGTAATGCTGTTTCTTATATACTATATTGATATATCCAGTTCCCAAACTTTAGTGCATGGGAATAAACTACTCCTAAATTTGTCCCTTTTAGGATTCTCCAGGTCTTGTTTTATTTTTATCATATTGCATCACCAGATCTAGTTGTAACAGACTATATATCTATGATTTTTCTTCAATATTTGTTTACTGTTCATGCCATGTATACTTCATTTATTTAACTTGTATTTTTATGCCAACATCGAACCCAGTACCCAATATTTAATGATGCATTGCAGATGTCTTGTAATAATCTTTGATAGGAAATAAAGAGGTTATGCTTACTGGCTTTTTCTACTATTTTATACTAGTTTATTTAAGTTATTCTAAATGCCAACATGTAATGAGCTTCTCATAAACAAAATATGTCCAAGATAGTAAAAAAAATTTAAAAATTAATACATATCGTGCAATACCTTTATTGCAGATTTAATTTCGGTAGGGGAAGAAAACTAGAATTCATCTTATTATAAAATAAAAATTTTCAGGGCTGGTTGCAGTGGCTCATGCCTGTAATCCCAGCACTTTGAGAGGCCAAGGCAGGAAGATTACTTGAGGCCGGGAGTTCGAGACCAGCCTTGCCAACATGGCAAAACTCTGTCTCTACTAAAATATAAAAATTAACTGGGTGTTGTGGCACACGCCTGTAGTCCCAGCTACTTGGGAGGCCGAGGCAGGGAATTGCTTGAACCCAGGAGGTGGCAGTTGCAGGGAGTCAAGATCGCGCCATTGCACTCCAACCTGGGTGACAGAGTGAGACTCCTTCTGAAAAAAAAAAAAAATTAACCCATAATATGGGGTTTTCAAAATCTCCAATTTCTCAGGGTTTCTGCAAAGATTTAAAACCTATTTACTGCATGATAATAAAAAGTATTTTCAGCTTTAGTGAAAAATTGCTAATCTTCTAGTCTACACAAGTAGCATTGCCAAATTGAAAAACATCTCTAATTCTCTTCTCTCTGCTGTTAGTTTAGACAACCTTCATCTCATTATCAGATATAGAAAAATGTTCTTTTATATTTGAAATACTTTTTATTGGATTTAAAATTTCATTACACACTAATGAGTGCTTTAAATATCCATCTCTAAGAGTAAAAATAGAGAAACATGAAAATATTGGCCCTTATTTTTACTCTAGCTTCCCTCTGGTGTCTTCGACTTACCTCACATATTTGTGACTATGACACAAATCTAAAAACATAAAAAAGATTATTCAGTCCAACTACATAAAATTACAGTTTTTCTGCACGACAAAAATTACCACAAACAAACATGATTGAAAACTTGGAAAAACATTTACAACTTATTTCACAGACAAATAGCTAGTTTCTATAATATATGAAGAAAGATAAGCTGATACAAAAAAATGAATATGAACTGATATAACTCAGAAAAAATATTATAAATGCCTTTATACATAAAGGACACATAAAGTGACTTTTCTATTTATTCTTAAAAAACCTCCGTCAAGTTTGTTTGAATATGTACTGTGTCTTGAAGGATGTGAGAAATCTGGTGCCTCATACCAAGGAAAAAAATTGGTACAAATTCTACAAAATTTAAATAAGGGAGATTGCACACATATAATGAAATAATATACAGTCTTTAGAAAGAAAAATGAATCTGTTTACACACTGATGATGAGCAATCTCCTAGATACATTTTTACATAAAAAATAATGTGCAGAGATATTCTATAAGATTATCATTTGTGTTTCAAAAATCAAAAATCGAAGTCTATATGCTCTACTATGTACAAATGCCATTTGCCTCTGGGAAGAGCACTGGCGCAAGGAATAGGTTTAGCAGAAAAACTTTCCATTGTCTATTTGCTTATGACTTTTGTATTTTAAATCTTGAGTGAATCACCTCTGCAAAAAATAAATGTTACATTTTAAAAATTCCCTCTGAACTGTATGTTCTGTGTTCCCAGTTCTAAGACTCCCTCGATGTAAGATACAGTATGAAAAAAGGCTTTAAAAACGCTTTTGTGGGCTGGCTCAGTGGCTCACTCCTGTAATCCCAAAACTTTGGGAGGCTGAGGCCGGTGGATCACCTGAGGTCAGGATTTTGAGACCAGCCTGGCCCACATAGTGAAACTTTGTCGTTATTAAAAATACAGAAATTAGCTGGGTGTGGTGATACGCACTTGTAATCTCGGCTACTAGGGAAGTGAAGTGGGAGAACTGCTTGAACCCAGGAGGTGAAGACTGCAGTGAGCCGAGATTCAGCCACTGCACTAGAGCCTGGGAGACAGAGCGAGACGCCATCTCAAAAAAAAAATTTAAAAAGAGGCTTTTGTTTGGACATAGGGAAGAAACAAACCATGTAGCAGATATGGCCTAGTTTTAGAAATAGTCACAATTGAAGAAATGTCTAACAGTGGAGAAATTGGGTATTTAGAGCTGTGAAATCACAGACAGCCAGTTAATCTAGGAAGATAAATTTAGGACCATTAAAAATGCATATATCACTAGGGAGAGAAACTGCCACTTTAGTTTATTAGGGATAAACAGGGTCTCTTATAGAGGTTTTGGGAATGGTACAGTAGCATAGGTCTCTGCTGAAGCAAAGGACACATAAGTTGACAACCCAAGTCATCAGCAGGACACCAGGAAAGAATAATGGCTAAAAGACGGTCGGCCAAGACTGAAAGCAAAACTTCATTCATTTCATGATTATAATTTCCTTCAGGGCCATTCTGGTTTACACGGTTTGTGTGTGTGTGCACTTTTTAGGCAAGTATCCATATATTATCAAAATATGCTAAATATGGACCACTTCACTTAGTCCAAAGAGGCAATTATATAAGGACTTATTTACAAATGGACATCATATTATATCATAATGCAATTCTATGAGATGAGTTATTTTTATTTCATTTTACAGACTAAAAGCTTTGTTATCCCCAAGAGACATAAGAATAGTACATTGAATGGCAGGAGGAAGCTTCTAACTTAGATTGTTCTTCTCTTCAGCCTCCACTGCTGGCCTGAAGATTTTTCCTCCCATTTAGCCAAGGAAAAAAGGAGTATGTACCTCAACTTGTAGAGAAAGAGCTGTTAAGCTGCTGATTAATCAACCAAACTAAAATGACCATTTCAATTAAAAGAAATAGAAGTTAAAAAATTATTAGATTAAATGGCCCTGAGATTCCTTTGCCACATTGGCACTTTTTTACCATGTTTGATATTGGTCATTCCAGCAGCTAAACCTGGTTTTCCCCAAATTGCAAACTATATATAGAACGACAAATCCAGAGCCTTTCCAAAAACTGTACTCTGATTGTATCTACATGAAACCTTGAACATGTTGAAAAGATATGACTGTACCATCCATCTTGACCTTTGGCCAACACACTGAATAAAAGCACACTCCCTCTGGGTACAATTCCCACAGGATCTTAAATGACCAAAAGAATCAAGATATAGATTTTATGTCTCAGTGAAGGATAACAACTCTGGCCTCACAATGCTGTTCATGCTGAGGAATTGGCTGACATAACATAACTTCAGCTATTATTTCACCAGCCTTCTTGAGGTTTGTCTTAAATAGCTTCTCTTAGGCTCACAGGCAATGCTATTTTAAATAATATGGTGTCAGCATGTCAGTGATGCATTCCAGCTGCCAGGCATTAAAAAAAATTAGCTGAAAAAAATCTAGCTGGTTTTCAAATTCATATTATCTCTCTTAGGCTGAAATATTTCTAATGAAATATTTAAATTAAATCTTCTTTAGAAAAAGCAGTTTAGCACATTCCTTTCAAAAAAATTAGACATTTAAAAAATAGTAAACCAGAAGCAAAGAAACAATTCATCATTTTGCATATATTTAGCATTATTCACCAGATACCAGAAGAAAGTTTGCTGTCCTCTCTGTGACCAGGGTTAGAGGGCAGTTGTAAATCAGGTAGGTGCTCCTAGGTTTTTTTTTAAGAGGTAATTCATTTAATTTTAGGAGGGCACCTGGAGAAAAAATTGAAAAATGCAGACTTGGCAAGCAGGACAAAAGTAAGTGGACGTACATTATCATTTCAAGCAGGTTAAGTGCTGAGAGTGAGAAATCAGGCAGAGGAAGTAACACCATCAGCAGCAGTATGTCCAAGTCTGACAGGCGACTGCATCATCGCATAACCTTAAAACCGTGGGCCAAAATAACTGCTAACCTCAGGATAGCTTTACTGGAGTGCACCCACTAGACCTTTGTGGACCACCACTGTATTCAAGGAGCACTGTGAGCAGGACACCCAGATACTACCCTGTGGCTCACACTCCAGTGCTAATTCTTGCATGTTTAGGTTTCTTTGCACCAGCCATAAGGACCTTTACCTTGGTCAGAATTTACCAAGGAGTCTTTCACTCATATCACTGTTTTAACTTAGTTCACCTTCCTATTGTTTCTGCCTCTCATACATGTTTTTGAAGGCAGTGAATTTCTTTTGTCTATCTTTAGATTGCCCTTATATTGATCAGCACAATAAAACAGGTACTTATAAGAGTTTGTAAAACTGAATTTGATCCACTTGTTATCTCATTCTTCCACTGGGGCAGAATGGTAAAGAAGAGAACTACACAAACACCACGTAGTTTAGAGTGGGATTAGACCTGAAAATAATCGACTCGGAGTGCCAAAGTGCAGGAAGTTGGAAGTTGACTTCTGGTAATTTTATGAACTATGACAATTCTGAAAAACATAATTTCTTAATTTCTTGTTGGGTAAAACCTGCTTTCAAGTAAACTGTGAATACCATTAGACCTCTGTAGGAAGTCAGTATGTCCCGACATCACAGAGTACCCTGTGAAAAGTAGGTGCTTGAGATAAATGTAAAAGAGCCATCAAAGCCATGACTGCAGATGAGAGGGACAATTTTGTATTCTCTTTTAAAAAGCAATGATGCTTCTCTTTAGTAGTATGACCCTAGGGAAGTTGCTTAACTTCTTGAAGCCTTAAATTTTCCAAATGTAAAAAGGGAGTATGTTCATAATATTAGATGATTAAAGGGAATAAACTAAATAATGCCAAATTATATAAAATATAAAAGCACCTAACATCTAGTATAAAGCACTTACTACATACTGTAATTACTGTAAATTATCATTACTACTACACAAGCGACACACACATACAACCTCTTATATTTTTGACAATCCTTTCTACCAAATCTACTTAAAACTGTATTTTTGCCTGCATTTTAAGATGTAGACTGATTATATTTAGAGAGTCAAACCTTTTCAAGATTACATTCCCTTTATATTCCCCACACAATATAAGAATAGAGAGACTTTTAAAAAATTGGGATAAGACTGAGTAAAATATGATTATCTACACCTGAGAAATCACAAAACAATCATTACATACTTGTTCAGTTAGCATCAAGAAATTTTCTATCAAGCATTTTTTAATTTCCTAAATTAAATTATATTTTTCTTAATAAAATTATTTCATTTAAACAGCAATTTCTAACATGATGTAATTACAGAAATTGACATTGTAGATGCAATCTAAATAAACTCATTAGATGTTTAAATAAAATATAGATTGAATCAAGATAATTCTGTGATGGTAAAACAAGAAAAAATAGTATCAAAAACAGTGGTGTAACTAAAAACAAAAAAGGTAAAATATGTCAAAACAGTAGCAGTCTAACATCTAAAAATATGTCATAGAATATGTACATAATACATAAAATACTTTTAGATTTAACAAATGCTTATGCTAGTTCTGCTATGCACAAGGTGTTTTCATATACAGTATCTTTATAACACTTTAAAGAAGAAACAAATACCTTTATCCTGTTCAAGCTATCACTGCTAAGAGAGATTAAATAAATCATCTGTGGTCACTCAGGTAATAAGACCTACATTTCCACCAGAGTTTTTAAGTTCAGTGTTCTTGACTCTTTAACCCCATGCTGGGATTCCAAAATGTCAGATTTCACAATTGATCTTGGAAATTCTCTCTTCCCCACATCAGGAACTGAAGCCATCCTGTAATACAGACTAATTCGATCTGATACTTTGTGTTGGATTTGGCATTTTGCAGATAAACACAAAAAGCACACAAATGACTAATATGTCCTCCCACCACTGTCACCTTGACATCTCACTTGGGTGTCAAACAGTTACTTCAAACTTAACACATCACATGTTAAATTCCACATTATACTGTGAAATAAGACAGTCACACATACAAAAAAACTCTGTATGATATCACTTAAATAAGTGCTATGGACTTAAATCCATTCCCTCCTAAAAGTCATTTGTTAAAGCCTTAACTCCCAAAATGACAGTATTTAGAGATACGGCCTATGAGGGAAGGATAAAGGTGAAATTCAGCCATAAGTGTAGGACCTTAATCTGGCAGGGCTGGTGCATTTATAAGATCTACAGATGTGGAACCCATGGATATAATGGACCAATTCTATATACATGCTTCTATAGATATTATATATGATAAACGTATTTTGTGTAGATAGTATATCTGTGAAATACTATCTATCGATAATACTATCTACAAAATGTGCTGTTATATTTCACCTAACATTTACAAAATAAGGGAAAAAGTCGGTACTGTGTTTTGGGATTTGGAACCTAAATCCACTAAAAAGATTAGTTTTAAACAAAATATTTGAAAAAGTCTGAACGTGTACAGACTTTTTTCCTGTTATTATTCCCTAAACAACTCAGTATAACTATTATGTACATAGCATTTATGTTGTATTAGGTATTATAAGTAACCTTGAGAGTACTTAAAGTATAGAAAAGGATGTGTAAAGGTTATATGCAAATGCTATCCAATTTTATATCAGGGATTTTGGTATCTTTCTATTTTGGCACCCACGGATGGCCTAGAACTAATCCTCCAAGAATATAGGGCAATAACTGTATGTAATACTTATACTACTATATCAATTTTAAAACTTGCTATAAATTTATAAACCAAATTTTTTCCCAGTAGCAGGCCTTAGACAGTTTTCCACCTTTCAAGACAAGACATTAGTTGGGAGAATACATTATTCAAATAATATAAGGCAATAAAATAATCTGTCTTCTCTCCTTACTTTCGTTTTTGAACCCACTTCAAATAATGATAGAAATGTTCAGGTATGGAAACTTTACAGGAGAAAAGAGTGGCATGACATATTTGAAGTGCTGAAGGCAAAAAAAAAAAAATCAAAAAACCAATGTTTATCTTATAATAGTATAACTGGTGAAAATATCCTTCAAACATAAAGGAAACATGAAGACTTTCCCCAACAAACAAAAGCTGAGGGATTTCATCAACACCAGATGTGTCCTACAAGAAATACTACAGGGAGTACTGCAATCAAAAAGAAAATAATGTTAATGAACCATCAGAAATCATCTGGAGGTTCAAAACCCATAATAGTATGTACACAGAAAAACACAAAATATTATAGCACTGCAATTGGTGGTGTTTAAACCAATCTGAAGTAAAATAATAAACCAATAAAAAAATAATAACAAGAACTTTTCAAGACATAGATGGTGCAATAAGATATATATAGAAACAAAAAAAGCTTAAAAAGTAAAGTGGTGAAGTTAAGGTGTAGAGTTTTTATTACCTAAAAATTAATATAACCAAAGAAGTGAAAGATCTCTACCATGAAAACTATAAAACACTAATGCAAGAAATTAAAGAGGACATCAAAAAATAAAGATATTCCATGTTTATGTTTTGAAAAAACTCAATATTGTTAAAATGTCCATACTACGCAAAGCAATCTAAAGATTTAATGCGATCCCTACCAAAATACCAGTAACACAGTTCACAGAGATAGAACATAAAATCCTAAAATTCATATGGAGCCACAAAAGACTCAGAATCGCCAAAGCTATTCTAAGCAAAAAGAATGAAACTAAAAGAACCACATTACCCGTCTTCAAATTATATGACAGAGCTATAGTACCCAAAACATCATGGCACTGGCATAAAATAGACACAAAAATCAGTGAAACAGCATAGAGAATCCAGCGATAAACTCATACATATACAGTAAACTCATTTTTAACAAGCTTGTCAAGAATATACATTGGGGAAAAGACAGTGTTTTTCAGTAAATTATTTTGGGAAAATCGGATATCCATATGCAGAAGAATAAAACTAGATGCCTTTCTCTCACCTTATACAAAAATCAAATTCAAATGGATTGAATACTTAAATCTGAGACCTCCAACTATAAAACTGCTAAAAGAAAACATTGCAGAAACTTTCCAGGACATTGGACAGGGCAAAGATATCTTCAGTAATCCCCACAAGCACAGACAAAGCAAAAATGGACAAATCAGATCACATTAAGTTAAAAAGCTTCTGCACAGCAAAGGAAACAACAAAGTGAAGAGACAACCCACAAATGAGAGAAAATATTTGCAAACTATCCATCTGACATGGGATTAACAACCAGAATACATAAGGAGTGCAAACAAATGTATAGGAGAAAAATCTAATAATCTGATTTAAAAAATGGCAAAAGATCTGATGAGACACTTTTCAAAAGAAGACATGCAGATGGCAAACAGGTATATTGAAAGATGCTCAATATCATTAATCATCAGAGAAATGCAAGTCAAAATTACAATGTTATCACCTTAGATAAAATGACTTTTATCCAAAAGTCAATAAAAAACAAATGCTGGCAAGGATGTGGAGAAAAAGGAACCAAACAACATTAATGGAACTGGAAGTCATTGTGTTATGTGAAATAAGCCAAGCACAGAAAGACAAACTTCACTTGCTCTCACTTATTTGTGGGAACTAAAAATTAAAATAACTGAACTCCCAGAGATAAAGAGTAGAAGGATGGTTACCAAAGACTGGGAAGGGTAGCTGGGGACTAGGGGAAAATGGGGAGGGAAAATGGGCACAAAAGATGACTAGAAACAATGAATAAGACCCAGTATTTGCTAGCACAGTGGGGTGACTATAGTCACAAATAATTTAATTGTACATTTTATAGTAACTAAGAGTTTAATTGGGTTGTGTTTAACACAAAGGATAAATGCTTGAGGTGATGGATACCCTATTTACCCTGATGTGATTATTACACATTGCATGCTTGCATCAAAATAACTCATGTAACCCATAAATATATACACCTACTATGTACCCACAATAATTCAAAAATAAAAATAAGTTAAAAGAACAGAAATGTTGAAGTAAATCTGGTAGGTGAAAAAGAAATATAATGAGCATGTATTTTCCATAGAATATTCTATAGGAGTCATTTAAAGCAAATTTTGAGTTGAGAAATAGATCAAAGATCAGTCTTTGCTCTCTAGTCTTAGAGAATGTCTATCCAGATTTATTCATGCACACTTATTACATATTTAGGTTCATTTTCTTCTGGGGGAAATTCTTTTCTGCATTCTGAATGTTTGTGTTCAGAATTAAAATTCTGAATTAATTTTAATTCTGAATTCTTAAATTCATAAATTAAAATTCTAACCTTCAAGGTAATGACTTGGAAAGGGGGACTTCTGGGGAAGTAATTGGGTCATGAGGGTGAAATGAGATTAGTGCTCTACAAAAATAGGTCCAAGGAATCTCTTTTCTTCCTTTCTACCATGTGAGGATCCAGCTAGAAGGTGCCACCCATGAATTAAGAAATGAGCCTCATCAGACACCAAATCAGCAGGCACCTTAATCTTGGACTTCCAAGCCTCCGAAACTGTGAAATACATTTCTGTTGTTTATAAGCTGTTTAGTCTATGGTATTTTTTATAGCAGCCCAAGTGGTTGAAGATGCTCCTTAAACACTTTTATGTGCATTTCTATGAATGTTTTCAAAACTGACAATGAGCTGGTGTAAACCTTGAATTAAGGCATAGCCTTGGTCCTATTTCTAGGCTTTTTCAGCATGAACATTTTGTCGTTCTGTTTGTGCTGCCTGCTGTGCAGACAGCAGTATGACCTTTCCTGAACTATTTCTAAGAATGAGACTGTTAAAACCATCTGAAATTATCCCCATTAATGTTAACACCAATAAATAAGGGATCAAAGATTAGAGAAATCAAGTGAATTGCTGCTATTCTAAAATGAGTTAAAATATATAGAAGAAAAGTTTGTAAGATAGTTCTTAAACTTCAGAGAAATTAGATTTTTTTTTGAAAAATAATTAATTCCCCATAGTCCAGAGTCTGCTTTTCTGAGATTTTTTTGGTTATATATTTGGCATTCAACAAAATGGTGTCAATTTTGAATGGCAGTAGCAATTTCATACAGAAATCTATAATAGCTTTCAACGTGGAGTACACCTCTCACTATCTGAAACCAAACGTGTATCTTTTACTATTTTATAAACTATTAGCTTGAGAGCTAGGTTTTTTGAAAGGTGTATTATCTTATTCTTTAAGTGCTTTACACTTTTAGACAGGATTCTGACCTAAAGACACTTACATTTTCATAGTACTCTGAGGTAATTAAGGTCTTATAGTCATCTGACAGATGAGGAAACTGAGGGAAAAATAAGTCAAAAATTGCCAATATTCATAAACCTTAGGTAGTAGAGACTCCAGTAGAACATGACTCCTACACTTCAGGTGTTTTAAAAATCCTCTTCATGACTTTTCAAAATATTCTTAAATAGTTTTACTTCAAAAGCTTCAGCCTTGTTTGAATCCTATTTTCTTGGTGAATGCGTGCCAAGGAGGAAGCAAGAGACGGGCTGTTATCCCTAGCTCCCCTTATACTGTATTTTGCTGATCCCATTAATAAATGCTGAAGTGAGTCACTGGCTACCCTGAGACCCTTTCCTTAACTCTGGAGTCTATTTTCCTCTGGCTAGGCTGCATAGTACAACAGTTCTTCAAAATGACTTCTTAAAACTTAAGTTTAAAAATAGAATTAAGAGGAATTAAGAGGCTTTTTGTGTTTGAAAATCAATTCAGTTCTGATCTCAAACATTCAAGAGAAGGTAAAATTTTCCACTAAAAATCCTGGCACTCAGAAACCATAAGCCAAATATGATATAAAAGTTAGGCAAGGTTGTGCTTCTCTCTCAAAAAGTAATTAAGAATTATTATTTGTAATTTCTCAGGGTTGTTTACAATAAGCATCTGAGATATTTATGCTATATATATATATATATATATATATATATATATAGTGTGTGTGTATATATATTTTTCCATATATTTTAACCATTGCAAATCAACAGCTATATGTTGAACATCTACTAAGTATGACATGATTTAGCAAACATAAATTGTAAACAAATACATATCTTATATACTCAAAGAGCTTGTGACACAGTTGGGTAGGAAATGCTTACCCATATGAAATGCTTAAAGAATATGTTGTTTAAAGGGTGTATTAAATGGTACAGTTTACTGGTTTGAAAATTACTTCAGGACGTTAACACAAATTCAATACAGTTGACTACAGATAAGAAACCCTTGGCAATAGCAAAGAGCTTAGTAAATAATGCAATAAATGCACTCACTGCTGTTTGAAAGACTGACAGAAGTTTTTAGCAATAAGAATTGCTAATTAGAAGATTCTTTTCTGATAATTTAGCACTGTAGTGGACAGGTAAATTACTAATGTGATCACTTTGTCAATTAAGTGTGGGCTTCTGTTTTACACACATTGAGCCAAATGGAACTGTATTATTCTCTCATTCTAACATGAAACCACTTAAAGAAAAGCAAAACAGAAACAAAAACAAAAACAACAAAAACTTTAGGGACTCACCAAGAGATAGGGTCTTGGCTCACAGGAAGGAGAGTTGGAAAGTACTTGCAAGCTTCTATCTGCAAAGTGACTAGCTTTATGCCAAATTACACTACTCCCTGAGGCTGTGAGAATAATCTATAAAAGTCTTTTTTAGATTTAGACTGCCAAGATTCAGGCTGCTTTCCAAGATCCGAAAACAGCAGTGTATTCTAATTAGACCAGGATAGCAGGTTAGAACAAGGTAAATAGCAATAGGTAACAGGTAAAATATATACACATTAAATGAGATAAGTTAGAGTTTATACAGCTGTGTTTTCTATTTTTCTGCTTTAAGCAATATTTTTTATCTTAAGTTAAATATGTACTAATGTAATCATGGTTTTTCTTTTGCTTATTAAATTAACAAGATTTTTTAAATGATTTCTAAAGTTGGCAAAGCCTACAATAAATTACACTGGTACCATCATTTAGAAAGTCATTTAGCAGCATGTATTAAGTACTTGAAAAACGATATTCTTATCCTTTGACCCAATGACCCTATTTCTGAGAAACTACCCCCATATAACCTAACAGAAGAAGAAAGGCATTTACATAAAGATAGTGACCACATCATTATGCATATTATATTATCCTTTTTTTTCCTTTAAGTAGGAAATATTAGAAATACCCTAAATTCACCAAAACATAAACACTTAAATTACATGTCGTGATATATTACGTAGTTATTAAAGATAATGATTATAAAGGCAAGTAGTATAAAAAATGCTTTTGAAAAAATAATACTTCTCTTTAAAAACGAGAATCCTGCCACAATCCTCCCTCTTGATTTATACTTTCCAAGGGCTTCCCGTTGCGTTCAGAATAAAACCAAAACACTTACCCTGACTTACAAAGCCCATCCTGGCATGGCTCCTGATTGTTGCCTCAGGAGCCTCCCCATGGACTCCGTTTCACCAATTAACTTCCTCCACTTAAGACTACTTGATTCCAATATTTAGAATGCTTGTCTCCTCGTCTATATTTGGCTAGATCCTTCCATTATTAATCTGAATGTCCTACAAGGCCCCTCCCAAAAAACTATCTTGATCATTCAATATGAAGCAGTCAGCCATTCCCTATCATGTCACCTTTCTTAAATTTTCTACATAGTACTCATTATCACTTGCTCATTTTGTATTTACTTCTTTATTAACTCTGTATATCATCTGACTCCTTCCACCAGCATGCATACTCCATAAAAGCCCAGATCTTGTATAATATGGATGGTAGATAGAAGATGCTTTATAAATATTTATCAAATTAACAAATTAATCAATACTGATAATGTTTTGAATATAAATATCTTTTAAAAGAAAAAAATATATTTAAAAATGACTAGATGGAAATTTTTAAATTATCATATAAAATATCTAATTTGGGGGCTATAATACTCAGGTACCATTACCACCTGGGAATAGCGTCTGGAACTTTTTTTAAAGGTTTCTCCCAAAATGAATCATTTTCAGGAGCTGTGCTTTTTGAAGCAAATAAATTGTCATTATGTCAAACTTTTATAAAAGTCAAAAAAAAAATAAGTAACTGAGGAAAAAACTAGTTCAATGTGTAGATACAAGAGCTATATAAAGAAAAAAAGATTCATGTGGGATATAGCTATTGGAGGAGGTTTCATGGAGAAGACACAACTTAATCCTAAAATATATGGAAGGATTTGGACTCATGGAGAAGAAAAAGCATTGTTAAAACATTTTGGGAGAAATAATTTCTGGAAACTTTAAAATCTTCTCATCCCTTATGATTTGCTCTTTGAAGACATTCTAAACTTAAATTATCCTAATTTCAATCATTTGGTGTAGAGCCCAATGGACAGAAGATATCTAGAATAAATAGACTGTTCTTAAGTTTTAAGCATATTTATTCAATACCTGCTACATGAAATAACTGATATATTCGCTTAGCTATGAAATGAGTTATTTCTGTTTACTTTCTGGGGCCTTGACATTAATGCTCAGCAAATACACACTGAGCTATGAGCATAAACATGGATATTTAACAAGCTGCCTATAATCCCTTTTTGTACATTGAATTTATTGAAAGGCAAGAAAGTAAAGGGAAAATCTAAATCTTTAAGAGTAAATTTAATTTTGCTGTATTTGATTTAGTTCACAAAATAAAAATGATAAAACATATAATGCAAAATAAGCAATTTGTCACCAGAAATAGCTCTTAAAATACACTCACTTAAAATTAAATGAGATTATCTTAAACTTCCTCCCTATCCTCTATTGAATTAAACAATTAATTCCAGAAATTTATGGCATATCATAGGTGTATACTTGAACCTCCACCTGTGAAAAATGTTATAATGCATTACATTCATCGGTATGTTTCTAAATAAACAAAATCTTATAAAAATACAGCATAAAGAGGAAATTTTAATATATTGTTTAATACATGCTTCACATCTTGTTATGCTTTTATTAAATATTCAGCTTCCAACATAGCACTATAAGACTATGTGAGAAGAGCACATATATTAATAGAACATTTCTTTTAACAACTTATAAAAAAGAAACATGAGGATTTTGACAATCACATAATATGGTAAGTCTTGGTAATATAAAAATATAGCTGTATACTTCAACATAAACATCTTAAAATACCAGTAGTGGGAATAAAGTGGTTTAATAGGCAGAATTGCCCCTAGTCATTCGCAAACTACTAAAAATTTGCATGTAAAATTTAATACTCTATTTTCTTCTTTCACTAGAGGTTTCCTGGAAAAGAGGAGAAAAAAGGCAAATATGAAGAAATCATTTATTAGTGAGTACACTGTTCTACTGGACACCTCAAATAAAGGAACAGCAACACTTTATTACATTGCATTCCCAATGGACTTCATATCACTACTTAACAAATATTTTCTTTACAATCGTTTGGATGCTTACTTAGACATTTGGTTATAAATAATTATTTTCCTTATAGTATATATAATACACAATATATACATAGTTTTATATATTTTACGTGGTTTTACACAGTTACATGTTTTATAAAAAAATAATTCCCTCTTGTTCTAACTTTGTCTCATATAAAGTGGTACATCGGAGAATCATTCTTACTCTGAGCTTGATGACAATTCTCAAATACTGTGAGCCGGACCATTAATTTAATTGAATGGGGGAAGATTTAGCAACTATGTATGAGTTGTTTTAAACATGTGAAGCCAGCCAATCTTTTCAGTCTCTAGCTTTTTAATATATCCAATTGACAAAAGTAAGAGATCTGACCAACAGGTGACAGATGACATTGTATTTCTATCATTTTTGTTACTGTTTTTGGCTAGGCTAAAACCTCCCCACCCTACAACACCAACACTCTCTGAAAGGCTGTCTTGCTGCAGTCTCTAGGTACAATCATAATGAAAGAGTCTTTCTCATTCCCAGATGAAGAATCCCATAATTACTTGTTTTTCTTGATTGGTCAGTCCAAATCATTAAAATTTCAAATACTGCCGGTACCTTAGCCAAATTCACAACCACCTCAACAAATGTTTCATTAAGAAAATTCAGCTTGGAAACACACACACACCGACACACACACACAGACACACACACACACGCACACAATAGACAAATTCCAAATGGATTTTAATAAAAAATGCTTTTCAGACAAATTCCATAATTATGCCCAACTCTACTGCAACAGAAAAATCCATTTGAAGACAACCTTTAATCCTTTAATATTATTTCTTTTCTGTTTTGATATGCTGTTGTTATTAAATCAATCTGGCGCTTTTTTCTTCCAAACTAAGTGGCACCAGCCAAATGTTTTAGGGATATGTGAGTTTACCCTCAAACAGTATATATCTAGAGATTCCTGATAAACAGAAAGTTTCCATGTTTGCTGCCTTATTGGAAGTTCCCATGTCAGAAATAGTGGCTCAATAACCACTGTACAACTGGAGATTCTTATTTCTTTCCACCATTGTTTATTCCAAATATGTGACTGAGATCAAAACAATGCATTCTGCCCAAGAGGATTAAGGACAATATTAAGACCTTTCCTCAAGTGTCACAATATAGAATCTACAATCACAGCTTTCTTATAAGAAGGAATTCAAATACCAATCAGTAGCCTTAACAATATATTTATCTTATCAGTAAAAATAACTTGGCTATAGTTTTTGGCTTTTTATAGGATCTATAAGCAATAAATTATAATACTGTCCTTCATGTGGGTTCTACCTAGTCAAGTTACTATTTTATCTGGAATTTTCCTTGTGCCATGTATCTCAAAGTGGAAAATTTATGCTCCTCTTCCTTTCATATTTCTCTCTTCTCTGAAAGCTGCTTTTTATTTGCTTTTTCATATCCAGGTCTCCAGTGTAGCGGAACCAGTTTATTTAGATTAAGGCACACTAAGTTCTATTATGTTTTCCAGAGTCTCCCAAATACTTTTAAAATACCATGTTGACAGTCTATTTTCTGACCATTCAGCTCAAAATGTCAATGGTTGTCTGTTAACTTCCCCCTCAATACAAACTCACAGCATGATTGAATAGAAAGAAAACTTGGGATTTAAAATCATATGGGTGATCCTACACTTTAGTAATAATAGTGCCCCTAGCTTAAACCCCATTTTTCTTTGTCTTGTCACATTTCCACAAGGTTCACTCTTTGTTAAAATGATATATAAGCTTCTAGGCCTACCTAATTTGTTTTTTAGCATCTGTGTTTCTTTTATACAAAAGCCTCTGTGTACACACAAAAATTAAAATATTAACATGAAATAAAATTGACATAATTTTCTTTTGTTAATCTGTATTTTGTCAGTTCAATTTACAGGTCCCAGTGAGTGGTCTAAGAAGGGAGATGTGTTTCCTCTACTGCTAGTGTAATAATACCTTATGACCATAAGTCTTAAAGACTTAAGTTTTTTGTAGACTGTCACTGTATTGCCTACACTTCACATATCATGAGCATTCACTAAATGTGTGAACATACAATAATTTACTCTAACTATTGACATTAGTTCCCAGTAAGAAAAATGAGGAATAGAATGTTCTATGTCTTATGATTAGTGGTAGATCATGAATTTCAAGTTCACATTCTCTGTCTCCAAAAACTGTACTGTCATCATCTCTTATTATGGAGCCATGATATGCATTCACTACTATGATGACAAATTAGATAAATTTTCATAATGAACAAAATTAAGTTGATAAGTACAAATCAGCTATTAGATTCATATAGACAAAAATAATAGAGTATTTAAACTGCAAAAAAGTAATTTTAAGAATAGATTTAACACTCAGAGAGTGCACAACTAAATTATGAATAAATTATAATGTTCATTAAAGGAAAATAACATGATACTTAGATGTCTAAACAGATATCCACATCTAATTGTGTTGGTTTCTATTTTGGCTTTCCAAATCTAAACAAAAAGGGTGCTCTTATTTAGAGAGTAATGAAAATAGTCTTAATCACATCATAGAACTACGTAATGAAAGAATAAGACAATGTGCAAGGTAAAATAAATGATAATCTCAAAACTGTATATATAGAGTATCAAAAAGTCACTTTTTATTATACCATAAATAAAATAAATTTTAAAAATTCAGGGACATATACTTCAGAAGGAGAGCTTGAAGTTCCTGGATTGCAAGACAATCCAGATAGCTAGATACCCTGAGAAACACAATTCAGGCTTTTGCTTGTCTGGAGTGTGTTGTCAATAATAAATGGTAGAAACATTCGTATCAATGTATGAAACTTTGATTCTGTTAACTACTCTCTATGAATCACTCACTAATCCTTTAAAACTCAGTTAAAGTATCATCCCTTCAGTAAGCATTAATGATCCCTTCCTCTGTATATTCATATTTCAATTAAACTTTTCTTCACTTTGTACCAAATCATTATGGAATTTGAGCTTTAGCTGTAACTAGGACTATTTATATCTGAATTTACATTGTTTCTGTAGGCTTAAAGGCAATCTTAGAAGTACTTAAATTTAGCAAGGCTTAGGAGTACGTAAAACAATAATTTACCATGTCACTCAACTATTTCAATGATATCTGTGAAGTCTTCTCTCTAAATTTATTTTAAGTTCAGGGGTACAAGTGTAGGTTTATTATATAGGTAAACTTGTGTCAGATTATTTTTCAGGTGTTGAGCCTGGTATCCATTAGTTATTTTTTCTGATTCTCTCCTTCCTCCCACCCTCCACCCTGTAATAGGTACCAGTGTGTGTTGTTCCCCTCTATGTTTCTATGTGTTCTCATCATTTAGCTCCTATTTATAAGTGAGAACATGTGGCATTTAATTTAATGTTTTGTTAGTTTGCTAAAAGCAATGGTCTTAAGTTCCATCCATGTCCCCGCAAGGGACAAATCTCATTCTTTTTTATGGATGCATAGTATTCCATGGTAAATATGTACCATATTTTTAAATCCAATCTCTCACTCATGAGCATTTAGGTTGACTCCATTTCTTTGCTATTTTGGATTTTATTGCAAGGAACATACATGTGCATGTGTCTTTATAATAGAAGGATTTATATTCCTTTGGGTGTATACCTAGTAACGGGATTGCTGTGCCCAGTGGTATTTCTGTCTTTAGGTCTTTGAGCAATTGCCACAGTGTCTTCCACAATAGTTGAATTAATTTACACTCTCACCAACAGTATATAAGCATTCCTTTATTTCTACAACCTCACCAGCATCTGTTGTTTTCTGACTTTCTAATAATACCCCTTCTGACTTGTATGAGATGTTATTTCATTGCGGTTTTCATTTGCATTTATCTAATGATGAGTGATTTTGAGCTTTTTTTCATATGATTGTTGGTCACAGGTATGTCTTCTTTTGAAAAGTGTCTGTGTTCTCTGCCTGCTTTTTTATGGTTGTTTTTTCCTTGTAAATTTGTTTGAGTTCCTTATAGATGCTGGATATTAGACTTTCGTCAGAAACAACATTTGCAAAAATTTTCTCCCATTCTGTAGGTTGTCTGTTCACTCCGATGATAGTTTCTTTTGCTGTGCAGAAGCTCTTTGGTTTAATTAGATCCCATTTGTCAATTTTTGCTTTTGTTGCAATTACTTTTGATATCTTTATCATAAAATCTTTGCTCATGCCTATGTCCTGAATGGTATTGCCTAGGTTGTGTTCCAGGGTTTTCATAGTTTTGAGTTTTTCATTTAAGCCTTTAATCCATATTGAGTTATATGGTTTAAGGAAGGGGCCAACTTTTAATCTTCTGCATGTGGCTAGCCTATTCAGCACCACTGGTTGAAAAGGAACTCCTTTCCCCATTGCTTGATTTTATGAGGTTTGTTGAAACTCAGAGAGTTGTAAGTACACAGTCTTATTTCTGGGTTATCTTCTATTCCATTGGTCTATGTATTTGTTTTTGTACCAGTGGTACTATGCTGTTCGGTTATTGTAGCCCTGTAATATATTGGAAATCAGGTAGTGTGATGCCTCCAGCATTGTTCTTTTTACTCGAAATTGCTTTGGCCCTTTGGACTAATTTTTGGTTTTATGTGAATTTTATAATAGTTTTCTAGTTCTGTGTAGAAAGTCAATGGTAGTTTAATAGGTATAGCATTAAATATATAAATTGCTTTGGGCAGTATGACCATTTTAATGATATTGACACTTCCTACCCATCAGCATGGATTTGTTTTTTCATTTATTTATGTCATCTTTGATTTATTTGAGCAGTGATTTGTAATTCTCCTTGTAGATATCTTTCACCTCCCCAGCTAGCTGTATTCTTAGGTATTTAATTATCAGATTCTCTGATGTTGAAATGAAAGAAAAGAAATGTTAAAGGCATCTAGAGAGAAAGGTTAGGTCATCTGCAAAGGGAAACTAATCAGACTAACAGCTGAAAACCTATAAGCCAGGAGCCTGGGGACCAATATTCAACATTTTTAAAGAATTTCCAACCCAGAATTTCTTATCTGGCCAAACTAAGCTTCAAAAGCAAAGGAGAAATAAGATCCTTTTCAAACAAGCAAATGTTGAGGAAATTTGTTATCACCAGATCTGTTTTACCAGAGCTCCTCAAGGAAGTACTAAAAATAGAAAGGAAAGACCACTAGCATATCTACCAAAACACACTCAATTACACAGACCAATGACACCATAAAGCAACCACATAAACTAGTCTGAAAAATAACCAGCTAACATCATTATGACTGGTTCAAATCCACACATATCCACACTAATCTTAAATGTAAATTGGCTACATGCCCCAGTTAAAAGATACAGAGTGGCAGGCTGGATAAAGAAACAAGACCCATTGGTATGCTGTCTTCAAGAGACCCATCTCACTCGCAAGGACATGTATATGCTCAAAATAAATGGATAGAGAAAAATCTACCAAACAAATGAAAACAGAAAAAAGCAGGGGTTAAAATCCTAGTTTCTGACAAAAAAGACTTTAAATCAATGAAGACCAAAAAAGACAATGAAGTCTTTTCTTATCCATCCTGTAAACACAATGCTCATGGTATCTTAGTACCTTAGCATTTAGTCTACCCATCTCCACTTCCCTGCTGCCCTCTTCACTGACATTTCTTTAAGCTCTATTTTACTCTGTTACATCTATGTTTTATGTACTTTATCTAAGCACCAGACATCCAAGAGCAAAGCCCCATATTATTTTTATTTGCATCTTACACCATGTAAATTGCCTTGTCTTGCGCAAAGTAGATACATAGTAAATATTTTGTTAAATTCATCAATAGATCTATGGTAATATGCAATGGAAATGTAAACCCTAGATTACAATGCTTAAATATTAAAGGAGTAAACTTTTTTTATGTGCAGATCTTTCAGAAGTTTGATGTATTCAGAACATTATTATTCATGTTCACGTAAGTTGGCATTTAACTGTTTGGTTCAACTTTTATTAAACTAACAAGCCCTGGAATGCAAAATAAGTTTTTAAACATGGGCTGAAGTTTGTTAGCATCTAAACAGCATAATAAATATTTAACATTATAGTAATGCAAGGTGTTTTACATACTAGCTACAGTGCTTTTAGCAGGTTATCTCTTATTAAACAACCACAGAATCAACAATATTATTCAAGGTGGAAGTATCTGCAAACACTACAAACACTGTGGAATAATTTCTTAAAAAAATACAATATAAAAAACACAGAAACTGTGGGAATCATTCATTTTTACAAGATTATAAGTGGTGGCACTCATTGGTTTCAGTTTAATAAGTTATTAAATATAACAATCATTATTGTTATATTTAAAGACTTAGTTATAGATTTAATACTACAAGTTAAAACTAACTTCACTAGTCAGTGCTGTCAGAGCATAAATAATTGGCTACTCTAATGTTGTGTGGGCCATTGGACTTAGATGAGGGGATTACCTTTTAAGTCTGAATATTCATTATTTACTAGTTGAGTGCAATCATAGAAGTCATGTAAGCCCTCTGATCCTATTTCTTTTCCTGCCAAATGAGTATAATAATATCTGTCAGCCTCTCTAACAGTGTTGTTGGGAAAATCCAAGAGGGTATGGACAATTCTTGAATATTGTTGTTTGTCATACAAATGTTTGAAAATATTATCATTAATACTACTAACATTATTGTTATTCTGGACTACTGGAAAGACCATCCATCAAAAAAGTCTTGAATGTACATTTGTCCTTGGGTATTCATTTCATTGGAAAGAAGCCTTGCCAGAGATGATCTGACTGAATGCTAAATCATGCAAATATCTTGGATGGTGGACAAGTGAAGAGCTAATTCTAGATAGACCATAACTTAGGCAGAAAAAAATTGGATAGGTGAACACGGGATTTTGAGACAGAGTGGAGTCAATTGGGACATAATGAGGGGAATACAAAAAGGCTTAGATGATATAAAAACCAGAAAAGGAGTAAAAGAGGGAGGACAAATGAAGGGAGAAGGAGCATTGAAAAAGCATTATAAAATAGGTCAATATCGAAACTCACTCTGATCTTTCAAGTTCCAAGGCGCAGAATAGTGACAAGTACACAAGTAACTTTTATGGGAAGAAAATAATAACACATCAAAGAATTATTATAAAGATTCAACAGTTTAGGTTAGTTGTGGTAAGAAAATAAGAGAGAAAAAATTTCAATAAAAATGTATGGAAAAGTTACTTTTGAGAATAAAAGCTGCCTACAATCATGTATCTCAACTATCAGCAATCAAATCTGAGACCATTTCCATCATGTCAACACAATTTAGCTATTTGTTCCAGAAAATTCTTACAGAAAAGTAAAGCTGTAAGCCAGTAAATTAACATTACCATTCGAATCAGAATTTTTCCGTAAACCAATTTGTCTAGACAAATAACTTGCTCATTATTGCAAAAAGCTCGTTTATCAAAAATAATTTATGCATCAAGGTTATATTCATGACTCTTACCTTGCTTTGTCTAGCAATCCTAAAGTTACTACAGTTTGCTCAAAGGCAGCCATTTCTCCACATTAGAAGACTGTCATCACTCAGCAGAGCCCAGAATCCTGACAATGTTGAACTTTGTCTGAGTCCTGTCCTCCTACCCTTTGTTTTTTGCAAACTACCTCCTACTCCCAACATTACCTCTCCACACAAATATGGTTTTATGTTCTGAGAAATAACTAACCACAAAGGACTTCTCTGTCTTCAGATATTCGGAGAACTCCCTGCCTTTGTCCTTCAGATAAGACCTCCTTTTGATGCCCTTCTGTATTTACCTCTATCAAAATTCCACATTTTCTCCCTCTTCTTAGAGATGTTCCTTATTAATGTAAGTTCTCGCTATTGCAATAGCCTAAATAAAATCTTACCCTTAATTATCTGGTGATATGGTTTGGCTGTTTCCCTCCCAAATCTCATCTTGAATTGTATTTCTCGTAATCCCTGCAGAATGTGGGGAGCTGGTTGAGGTAACTAAATCATGGGGCTGGTTACCTCCATGCTGTTCTTGTGATGGGGAGTGAGTTCTCACGAGATCTGATGGTTTTATAAGTGGCTTTCCCTGTTTTGCTTGGCTCTTCTTGCTGCTACCATCTGAAGAAGGACATGTTTGCTTCCTCTTCTCCCAAGATTGTGAGGTCTCCCCAGCCATGTGAACATGTGAGTTTATTAAACCTCTTTTTTCTTTATAAATTGCCCAGTCTTAGGTATTTCTTCATAGCAATATGAAAATGGACTAATACACCTGGTACATTTGTCTTTAATACCCCCAAATTCTATAAATAGCCTCCTTTGACCTCCATTTCTCCATTCCTAATGACTAATAATATCAACATGGTGTCCATTTCTTACAGCAGCAGGTCTAAAACACTTAGTTTTACTTGACCTACAAGACATTCTTGGAGTTATTTTGGTTAGCCTGCTGTCAATAATTTTGAGATAAGCCTTGTAAGATATGAGAGCAGTTTGGACCTACAGCAATAGGCAGTAAGGAGAGGGATGGAAATGCAATGGGAAAAACAGGGTATTAGGTGAATAATAATTTATGTGAAACAGTGAGTTGCTTCTCTTTAGAAATTAAATATGTCAGAGAAACTGGATAAAATTAGATTCATATTAGAAATTCTCTGGTAGTATAGGTGAAAGGATAGGTTGAAGCACTATAACGTAAGTCTTTAAATGATGCCAGGATAATGAATCTTAATGAGAGTAAAAGGCTATAAAAAATTTTAATAGGAATTTATCTCTATCCAGTTGTATTACCCATTTGTCTGAAGTTTATTCATTTTCCTGTTCACCTAAAGAATAAGGCATTTGAATGCACTTCAAGGTCACAGGTGAATTGAATTTGCTTATCAAAATATTTCAGAATTAACATACAGTTGGCTCCTGAACAACACGGATTTAAACTGTGTGGCTCCACTTACATCAGATTTTTTTCAATAATTACAGTGGGCTCACATGTCCATGGGTTCTGCCTCTGCAACCAAAGTCAAATTGAAAATACAAGGCAGGACGCAATGGTTCATGCCTGCAATCCCAGCACTTTGGGAGGCCGAGGCATGTGGATCACTTGAGGTCAGGAGTTCCAGACCAGCCTGGCCAACATGGTGAAACCCAATCTCTACTAAAAAAAGAAAATACATCATTCATTCACAAGATGTGAAACCCAAAGATATGGAGGGCTGTTTTTCCTACATGCAAGTTCCACAGGGCCAACTGCTGGACTTGAATATGCAAAGATTTGGGCATATATGGAGGTCCTAGAACCAATTTCCCACAAGTGCCAAGAAACAGATATATATGAAATTTTGGAGGTTTTCTTTAGAAGTGTTATACATCTGGAAATATAGATGAAATTCTCATTTTTATTGGGTGCTTATTTTCCACAAAATATACCAAGTATCTTCCTGTGTCTAGAAACTTCACCTTAGTTCATTAAAACATTAAAATATTAATAATAAAAGTGCCTTCCTCTTATGCAAGAGATCACTTGTAAATTTTTCATGCTGTTTGATGGACTTTAATTCAAAGCCATTACACTAATAGTTACTTCATATAAAAAATCTTCTGCTCCCCTCTGTTCTTCTAAAAACTTTTCTGGGCATCAGAGATTGTTGGCAATGGCTTCCTTTCAAGAAAGATTAAAAACTGTACACAGGGGCAGTGGCTTACGCCTATAATTAGCGCTTTGGGAGGCTAAGGCAGGTGGATTTCAGGCTAAGTTTCAGACCAGCCTGATAAACATGGTGAAACCTCATCTCTGCTAAAAATACAAAAATCTGCTCATGGAATATACGAGTGAATCATAAACACATACTTATCAAATTTCACATCAAGACCATCACCTCACTATGCCCTATACTTCAAAGAAATTTCGTCATAAAATTCTTCTCAATGCCAACCACTTCCTCACTTTAGAAGACCCATCTCAAAATTGCTCAGTCCATGTCCTAACACTATGAATAACCTGCCTCGATTTACCATTTTAAAACTCTAATAAGAGTCTGTTAAGAGGGAAGACAGTGTGAGGATAAAGAGGTTCACCAAAACAATAACTGTGGTACTATACTTAGTACCTTGCTGACAAAATAATCTGTACACCAAACCTCCAAGTCATGAGCTTCCCTAAATAATAACCCTGCACCTGTATCTCTGAACCTAAAAACATATTTAAAATATTTAAAAGTAAATTAAAAGTCATTAAATTATAATTATTTACTTATATTTGTCATGTTTACACAATGTTGTACAATATCAGTTTTCTTAGCCACTATATTTAATGGGTTCAATTATTCGGAGATCAATGTATAAGTGTCAATAAAAGTAGACTTTTAGAGGTATAAGCAGATTCTATTTAATAATAAAAAAAAGATTTTGTCAAGGTGGTATTCAACTCTACTGTAGAAATCTAACCAATTTAGCTTTGCTTGATCAAAAGTCTTTTTTCTGGTGGTATCTTGGGGAATTACCAGCTGATAATGCTGGCAGTTCAATCAAGACTCTATCAAGACCTTCTAACAGCTGTGAATCAAGACTCAGAACAGAACATGTTCCTGAGGTCCCTTGAGGTTCACACTTAGGGATCTCTCCAACTGCAATAGTCAGGTAGGTCTAATTTTTTCATTGGCATTCAAATGCTGTGTTTATTTTGTCTCCTAAGAGTCAAGACAATTATTTCGTTTATCCAATCCAACTGGAAAACTATTACCCTTTATAGAAAAATATGAACTACGAATTATTCTGCCTGCTCTTGTCATTTTCCATTGTGATTCTATATAATTCTAGTAAATCTGTCCTTGAGCTGTGAAGTCAACATGGTTTATTGTCTCCCTGAATGGAAAGAGGTAAGCTGGATGGCTTTATTTACCACATTAGCCTTGATGGCTAGCATCTATTATGTAAAAGTGCTCAATAAATACTTATTAACTGAATGAAGAACTTTTCAGATAGATATAAAATACTTCAGAGTTAAAAAGTTAAAAATTTACATAGGCGGTATGTAGAAATCCTTCTTAGATTTCTCAAATTAAAATTTCTTACTGAGAAATTATATAAAAATATAAATGGAGAAAAACGGAAAGAAAAAGTAATTCATTTATGTCTCTATCTATCTATTCCTATATCTATATATTTCAAATTTAGGATCCAAAACTTCAGCTAATGTTTGCTTGGGAAGCAAGTTTGAACAAAGCCAGGATCTATTCTATGGGGCTCATATTTTGGTGTGTGATGCAGGCACCATCATAAATTTCTTAATTTCCCTTGGGATTAATAACCTAGAGCATTTCCTGCCTTAAAGGTGGAACATACCTTTTTTTTTACTTTCTAAAATGTCTACTTTACTTGAGGAGGAAAAACTGTTAATATTTTACACCCTGTTTTAGGTTTTCTTAAAATAATTGGTGTGATTTATTAAAATTAGAAGGCATACATTAAAGTCAAATATTCTAACATCAGAGAATTTTATCAACATGCCTCTCATATGAAATGAATATAATAAATGAATATCACATTCGGACATTCCCTCTATACAAGTTAACACAATATTACCTTTTCAGAAATTCCTCTGGACTACTGTGTCTGATATTACTTAGTCTCTGTTTCACTTCCCAAGATAATTTAATTAAACCAAAGGCAAGAATAACATCTAATCGAGCTTTTTAAAGTGTCACCAAAACTTAGGTATCTCAAAATCATAATTTGTGTCTTAAAGTTTCAGACACATTATCCTTGCTACTTTAAATTTGTTAAAATTCTTTTTATACATTAAAATATAAAAAAGGCATTAACTTATTATATGAAACCTACCAAGCAGAAGTCAAAAATTTCAGCTTTCAAATATTTAACTTTACTACTAGCATTTTCTTCCCATTTCTGTACAGGCTATAGGCATATTTCTTCAAATTTATTTAGACATCAGTAAAAAGGAGGCAAAGTTGTTAAACTCTGATGGCCTTTGTTAACCTCACCATTTATGCTGCGTCTTCTTTCAACACATACGACAATGTAAGGCTGTGAGATTCTACTCACAACATCTAAATTTTCAGTTTGGGAACCTGGCAGCAAAGGGTTTTCTAAAGTATGTTTCTTTTACTGATTCTGTATCTTGAATTAGTTCTAAGTCAACTTTGTGTTGTAGCTATATGGTACTTTGAAAGTTGCTCTCACTTTATGATTGTTAATTAATGTTGCCATTTGTATAAGAGAACACGAAAGCGTAATTGTAAAAGTCAATGTAAACCTTTAATTCATTATCTGATTATCCTACACTTTTTGTGAGCATAGACGAAAATATGCACTTTCTAACTTTGCCTCACACACAAAAGAAAAAAGATCTCTGATTTTATTGTACAATCTACAGTGATATAATAAATAGACAAAGTCATAGGTTATCTTTTCTGTATGGCTAAAAGTATTAGCAACTCATTTTTATACATAGAATATATTTTGAGAAGCAGCAATAGTCAAAGAAAGCACATGAATTTAGAATCACACAAATCTGGTCTTACTTTGCCAACAACCTTTATATCCTTGCTCAAGTTATATATTCTCTCTGAGCCTCAGTTTCTTCTTCTCTAAAAGGGTAATAGGGCCTGTTTTTGTGAGATCTTTATACAAATACAAACACAAATTAATAATCCAGACCCACTGTCTGGATTGTCAGAGTATCTCAATCAATATAATACATTCTTATTTTAACAAAATAAAATGAAAAATTAACATAGGTTTATTGTTTAAATTAGGAATACAAAGGCCCCTCAGTATATACCTTTTAAAAATGCCCATCTTTCAAGTCTATTAATTTAACATTTAATTTCAAGTGCAATTAATTAAATCTCATGCATTTCCATTTAGTAAATATATGATAAATTGTTACTATCATGTACAGTAAATACATTATAAAATTAGGCTAGCAAAAAAGACTTTCCTTATATTATCCAATTCAATCACAATCATCTTAGGCAAAATTAGTATTGCTTTGCTTTCATAGATGAGAAAATTCAGGGTCATGTGTTAGGTAACCTGCTTATGATCAGAAAGCTTCTAAATGGCAACTACCAATATTAAACCTGTTGATCTGCACTATCAATTCCAAATACTTTTCCCCAAAATATTATTCAATTGATTAGAAGGGGCAGAATGTAGTATTTATTGATAATCTTCTATTTGCCAAATACATAGCTATTTATTTGCTTTTGATTTTTATTTTAAGCATTCTTCAAGGGCACTCTGCTGTCCTCTGATTTTTATAGAAAATGAAGTGGCAGAGCCAGAATTCAAACTAAAAACTGCCTGGTGTGAAAGCCCATGTGCAGATGGTTGTGAACAGTGCAAAAAGTTGAGCTTTGTTATCAGATCGATCTGGGATACAGTATCAGACTTGCCATCTGTCAATGGTATTAAACTGCATTGGGCCTCAATTTGGCTCCTAAAAAATGGACATAAGTTTGCTGAGAGACTGAAGTGAGATACCATATACAAAGCAGTTATACTGCTTGAGATTTCACCCATTTACAAGTAGCTATTCTATCACACTATCTTAGGAAGAGGTGAAACTTTAAGGACTGAAAAATAAAAAATTATTTTCAGGTTTCCAACTTGAGAAACAGGTGGTTCAACTTCCCAACATTTAAAGTACATGCTCCTATGATATACAAATATGTCATTTCCCTCCTGCTAATATCCCTTTCTCACCCTTGAGGAAATGCTATAAATCAAGTGACATTCCATTGTCTCCCACAACAACAAATGGATGGACACTCAGCAGAACTGGACTGGTGAGTCACTAGAAATTTGAGATTGGGACACAAAGGTATAACAATGCCTATAGGCACTGCTGTAAGTATGGAAGGTGTTAGGCAATGCAAACTAGGGCCTTGCAGCTTTTTTTTCCTTGACAACATACTGTCTGTTAAATAAACTGAGCAAGATAACTGTCCTGGAAGGGTAGAAGGACAGTAAAACAGAAATGTAGGGTTAAGCTGAGAGGAGAGAAATATGAAGCAATACAAAGAACGAATGAGATACAGTTGATAATTTTCAAGTTGTGGGACATTAGCCTATCTTTCCAAGAATACATTCCTCAATATTTCTGTATGTCCTATTTTATCCAACGAACTTATTCACTTACACAAATTCAAGGTCTCTGCTTTCGTAACCTAAGACAGAAAACGTTATTAGGAGAAAATACGGACTAGTGGACATTGTTATCTCCCCAACATGCAATTTCTTATTTCTATGTTACATAGCAGCCATAGGACTGAATAGAACTACCCAATCAATCGTTCTAGGTGTGGGTCTGATTGCTCTAATAACTCGCCACAGTGATTGGCTTAGGGAAGTAGGCTAAAGCCAAGTAGTACCAAAACCTTCCCTTGGTCAGCACGGATTTTGACCCTGAAGACTTTTGAGCGAGTAGGTCTCTTGCTGTGTACACAAAGCCCTTAAAAGAAATGTTCTCTTTGTTTTGTTTTTTTAACAGTGTGAACAAAGAAAGAAAGGCAAGAGCTACTGCAACTGTTGTGTAACTTTAAGATAAATCAGTTTGGGAACAAACCTGACTCTAAGGAAACCAATGACAGTGCCAAAAAATCCTAAAGAAATGGAGAAAGATCTTTCTTTTATCAGGAGGATACTTCTGAGTCTATAGGTCTCCTTTATTATTTAAACAGCCAGTTGAATTGCGTTTTCTGTTAACTAGGGGGAAGAAAGTTGGCAATATAAATGCAAAGGAAGAAGGGTTTGGATCACTGGCATAGAGGTGGGAATTGAAGCCATGGGTATCCTTATAAACCATCCAGAAAGGACACATTCAGGACTGATTGTGTCCTCCTTTTAACTTCACATCACCAGCATCATTTGGCTCAGACAAATCCTACTTAAATGTCATTTTTCTTATAAGTTTCACTTGTACTTGAAATGATTCAGAACCACTTAAAAATTAAACATTTTGGCCGGGCTCAGTGGCTCACACCTGTAATCCCAGCACTTTGGGAGGCCAAGGCAGGGGGAATATGAGGTCAGGGGTTCAAGACCAGACTGGCCAAGATGGTGAAACCCCATCTCTACTAAAAAAAAACGGAAAAAAAAATCAGCTGGGAATAGTGGCTCATGCCTGTAATTCCCAGCCACTTGGGAGGCTGAGGTAGGAGAATTGCTTGAACTGGGACCCCAGAGGCAGAGGTTGCAATGAGCTGAGATTGCACCACTGCAATCCAGCCTGGGCTACAGAGAGACTCCATTTCAAAAAAAAAATTAAACATTTCAGAGCTCATATAAATCCTTCTATATAGCAAGAAATAAGTAGTTTGAATTGCTTTTAAGGATGTGTTGAAATTTCAGTTTTAGGAATTTTCTCATATGATATATAAATTTAAGGGTTTGATCAGAAGAAAGCAGTGTTTAATTTTCTATTACTATATTATAGAAGTGTAATTTGCAGATATAACCTTTTTTTTTTTTTAAGATGGAGTCTTATTCTCTCACCAGGCTGCAATGCAATGGTGTGACCTTGGCTCACTGCAACCTGTAACTCCCGGGTTCAAGCAATTCTGCTCCAGCCTTCAAAGTAGCTGGGATTACAGGTGCCTGCCACTACGCCCAGCTAATTTCTGTATTTTTAGTAGAGATAGGGTTTCACCATGTTGCTCAGGCTGGTCTGGAACTCCTGACCTCGTGCTCTGCCTGCCTCAGTCTCCCAAAGTGCTGGGGTTACAGACGTGAGCCACTGCACTCGGCCTGCTTACTTCATAAAATGTTCAAATGTGTATCCAATAAACATATTTGATTGAAAATACCCAGATGTTGTCTTTATTGCAAGCAAGGAAAGGCAGCAATAGAAACCTTGGAGAATACATTTTAAAAACGAAACACTGGACAAGGGATTTAAAAACACACACAGTGAAAGGAAAATAGTTTATAAAAAATAGAATTACTTTCTCATAATAAGAATTTTCTGGCTGTGCCTTTGTGATGGGGACAAAACTAAGGGCATTCAGAAAAACAGAAAAATGAAAACAATCAATCCTAAAAACAACCTTTCACTTTATGAAGGTCTTAACCTTGATAGGTGAAATACACTTTTTTTTTTTTTTTTTTTGAGATGGAGTCTCACTCTGTCACCCAGGCTGGAATACAGTGGCAGGATCTTGGCTCACTGCAACCTCTGCCTCCGGGGTTCAAGCAATTCTCCTACCTTGGCCTCCTGAGTAGCTGGGACTATAGTTATGTGCCACCACACCCAGCTAATTCTTTGTTTTTTTACTTCTAGTAGAGATGAGGTTTCACCATGTTGGCCAGGAGAGTCTCGATCTCTTGACACCGTGATCTGCCTGCGTCTGCCTCCCAAAGTGCTGGGATTATAGGCGTGAGTCACCTTGCCCGGCTCAAATGGACATTTTTTAAGTAATTGACTTGAATGTCCTCATACCAGGCATCTCGCCATCAAGTTAGGTGGAACTTAGCCCCATTTGATAGGGAGTCCCTTATGCAGAAATTTAAAAATTTTGGATAAAATCTCCTAAATAAATACCTTGACTTTCTGGATTGTTTTGTTTTTACTTCTCCTGTATTTTCCACTTGAGATTCTACTTATGTTATTCAGGCTCTTGAAAAAATAAGTAAATCTTAGAATCTCAGTTTTCTTGTTACTAGAAAGAGAAATGGGACTAGATCAATAGTTCATATTCAAAGAGGTATTTCTTTTGTAAATCAGAATTTCTCAAGGTAAATGGGTGAGTACAGTTCTTTGAGCAATACCTACATAGTATTAAAGTATAATTTTATTTTTGAAAAAGAAAAAAAATGCTGTTTTTCTATTACAAATTATAGAAACTTTAGCTCAACACAATCATATTTTAAAATAAAATACCTTTTGCAATGAAAGGTTACCAGATGGAGAGTTTGGGAGAAATACAATTCCAAAGTGGAAAGCCTTACTGGACTCTCTCCCCAGGTGGGTTCTAGAGGCTGCTTCGAGCCAGTACCTTTTACTGTTCATGCTTCTCTCTCTCCTCTCCTTTCTGGTATGGTCTCATATAGTTTGCAACTTCCAGTCTTATCTACTTCTGAAGTCTCACGTCTGGACCACTCTTCTGTATGTTTTGCTGGGTCTCAATACTCTCTTATCCAAATGTGATGGTTAATACTATCAACTTGATTAGATTGAAGGATGCAAAGTAGTGATCCTGGTGTGTCTGTGAGGGTGTTAATAAAGAAGATTAACATTTGAGTCCATGGGCTGGGAAAGGCAAATCCACTCTTAATCTGGGTGGGCACCATCTAATCATTTGCCCGTACAGCTAGAACATAAAACAGGCAGAAAAATGTGAAAAGGACAGTCTAGTAGTCCCAGACTACATCTTTCTCTGGTGCTAGATGCTTCTTGCCTTTGAATATTGGACTCCAAGTTTAGATTGGCTTTCCTTGCTCCTCAGCTTGCAGACAGCCTACGGTGGGACCTTGTGATGGTGTGAGTTAATACTTAATAAACTCTATCATCTATCCATCCATCCTGTTAGTTCTGTCTCTCTAGAGAACCCTGACTAATACAGATCTTGGTACCAGAAGTGATTCTAGAGGAACAGAACGTTAAGGATGGAGTTCTTTTGTTGATTTTGGGATTTCTGAAGTGGACTGCTGAATATGATTATACCCCAAAATGCTAAGGGCTCTACTTCTAATAGTATAAAGAACACTGATAGTCCTTGGTATGAATATTTAGAGAGTTATTCAAAATAAGTGCATTTGACTCTCCTGATTTCATCATTCATAAGAGGCAAGGAGTTTAGAGAGTCTATACATAATACCTTTGACCATATGTGGAGAACCAAGGAACGCAATGAAGCTGGTTTGTTGCTCCTAAGTTCAGTGGACAAAGTGATGAAAGAAAATTATAAATTCGGAAATTCTAACTCCCAGCTTCAGAAGCAGATACTCAGCCTCAAATCTGCTAAGATTGGCCTGAGTGAGAATCTTATCTCCTGTAGAGAAAGAGCTGAAACTGTGGGAAAACAGACACAAGCTCTTATCGTGCAAGTGGCTGACCTGCAATAAAGGTGCATACAGAGCCTTGTCAGGTGTCTGTTGTTAAAGTGAGGGCAATGACTGGAAAACAATGGGACTCTGAAGCTTGGAATGGGGATGTGTGGGAGGACCCTGATGCAGCTGGGGATACTGAGTCTGTAAACTCTGATGAACATTCTTTGCCAGTAGAAACAGCTTCCCCATCCTAGCTGGGAGGGTCCAGCAACATCCCTTCCCCAACCCATGCTGCCACCAGCCTTTCCACTTTGTCTGAAGAGATAAACCTTGTGCTGCCAGAGGCAACAGTGATGGCCGCCCCTGAGGCAGTTGCCAGGCAAGATAATGTTGATTCTCCTCAGGAGCCACCGCCAACACTCCTGTTTGCTTCTAGACCTATAACTAGACTGAAGTCCCAGTGGGCCGCTAGAGGTGAGTGTGAGAGTGTGACCCATGAGGAGCTATGCTACAGTCAAAGAGAACTGCTTGAGTTTTCTAATATATATAAGCAGAAATTGGGAGAATATGCAACGGAACATATATTAAGGGTATGGGATGATGGTGGAAGGAATATAGAGCTGGACCAGGCTGAATTTATTGATTTGGACCTACCAAGTAGGGACTTTGCATTTAATGTTGCAGCTCAGGGAGTTATAAAAAGTTCTAATCATTTATTTGCTTGATTTCTAATAGTTTATCAGCTTGGACAGCTGAAACATGGTTTAAAAGATGGCACACTGTGGCCAAGCTGGAAATGCCTGATCTCCCTTGGTTAATGTAGAAGAACAAATCCAAAGGCTTAGGGAGATTGGGATGGTGGAGTGGATTAGTCACTTCAGACATACTCATCCCAGCTGGGAGGGTCCAGAAGATATACCCTTGACCAACATCTTGTGAAACAGATTTGTGAGAGAAGCACTTGCATCTTTGAAGAGCCCTGTAATTGCTCTTCTCTGTATGTCAGATCTAAGAGTGGGAACCACAGTCACTCAACTAATAAATTTAAATACAATGGGAATAATTGGATCCCAAGGTGGCAGGGGCCAGGGGGCGGCATTCAACTGTAAAAGGAAAGGTGGGCATAGCTACTGTCATGGACAACAGAGACAAGGCAGTAATCAGTATAGTCTGACTTGTGTAGAGCTCTGGCATTGGCTAGTTAATCATAGTGTTCCTAGAAGTAAAATTGATCGGAAACCTGCTGCATTCCTACTTAATATATAAAAGCAGGAAAATTCTAGGTTGAATGGACAAAAGACTAATTTGAATTATAAAAATAGAGAATCATAGCCCCTTAATCAATTTCCAGACATAAGCCAGTTTACAGACCCAGAACCCTATGAATGAAAGGGAGGCTGAGGACTGCACTAAGCTACTGACAATGTATGCAGTTAGTCTTTCTCACATTTTTCCCCAAAGAGATCTTTGGCCTTTTACCAGTGTAACTGTGCTGGGAAAAAGGGAAATTATCAGACATTTTGGGGACTACTGGACATTGGCTCTGAGCTGATGTTGATTCCAGGGGACCCAAAACATCACTGTGGACCTCCAGTTAAAATAGGAGCTTATGAAGATCAGGTAATTAATGGAGTTTTATTTCAGGTCTGACTTACAGTAGGTCAAGTGGGTCTCAGGACTCATCTTGTGGTCATTTGCCCAGTTCCAGGATGTGTAATTGGCACAGATATACTTAGCAGCTGGCAGAATCCCCACATTTGCTCCCTGACTAGTAGGGATCTTCCCAGTGGGCAAAATTCACTTTACAGCTAATGAAGTGTGGCAGTGAGCTCATACTCATGGAATTCACTGGCCTGACCATGCTCCCCATCATTCTGAAGGAGCTGGATTGATAGAATGGTGGAATGACCTTTTGAAGTCACGATTTCAATGCCATCTAGGTGACAATACTTTGTAAGGCTGAGGCAAAGTTCATCAGAAGGCCATATATGCTCTGATTCAGTGTCCAATATATGGTCTTGTTTCTCCCATAGCCAGATCGCTTTTTGCTTCTGCAAGCTATCACACTGGTCCATTACATTCATTGCATTCTGCTGATTGGATCCAGTGAGCAAGAAGTAGCAAACACACTAGACTTATTGGTGAGACATTTGCGTGCCAGAGGATGAGAAATAAATCAGACTAACATTCAGGAACCCTCCACTTCAGAGAAATTTCTAGGGGCCCAGTGGTGTGGGACCTGTCAAGATATTACTTCTAAGGTTAGGGATAAGCTGCTGTATTTGGTCCCTCCTACAACCAAGAATGAGGCGCAATGCCTAGTGGAACTATTTTGATTTTGGAGGCAACGCATACCTCATCTGGGTGTGTTATTCTGGCTCATTTATTGAGTGACTTGGAAGGCTGGCAGTTTTGAGTGGGGTCCAGAACAGGAGAGGACTCTGCAACAGGTCCAGGCTGCTGTGCAAATTTCTCTGCCACTTGGGACACACGACCCAGCAGATCCAATGCTGCTTGAGGTGTCAGTGGCAGATAGGGATGCTGTGTGGAGCCTTTGGCAGGCCCCCATAGGTGAATCACAGTGGACGCCTCTCGAAGTTTGGAGCAAGGCCCTGCCATCTTTCGAAGATAACTACTCTCCTTTTGAGACATAGCTCTTGGCCTGTTACTGGACTTTGGTGGAAACTGAATGTTTGACTATGGATCATCAAGTCACCATGCAACCTGAACTGCCTATCATGAACTGGGTGCTTTCTGACCCATCTAGCCATAAAGTGGGTCGTGCACAGCAGCATTCCATCATCAAATGGAAGTGGTATATACATGACCGGGGTCAAGCAGGTCCTGAAGCCACAAGTAAGTTCCATGAGGAAGTGATTCCAATGCCTGTGGTCTTCACTCCTGCCACCCTACCTTCTCTCCAACCTGGACCAATAGCCTTATGGGGAGTGACCTATGATTGGTTGTAGAGGGAGAGAAGACTCGGGCCTGGTTCACAGATGGTTCTGTACCATATGCAGGCACCACCCAAAAGTGGAAAGCTGCAGCACTACAGCCCCTTCCTAGGACATCCCTGAAAGACAGCAGGGAAGGGAAATCTTCCCAGTGGGCAGAACTCACTTTACAGTTAAAGAAGTGCAGCAGTGGGCTCATGCTCATGTAATTCACTGGTCTGACCATGCTCCCCATTATCCTGAAGTAGCTGTGTTGACAGAAAGGTAGAATAGCCTTTGAAGTCACAATTACAATGCCAACGAGGTGACAATACTTTGCAGGGCTGGGGCAAAGTTCTCCAGAAGGCCATGTATGCTCTGATTCAGTGTCCAATATATGGTCCTGTTTCTCCCATAGCCAGGATTCACAGGTCCAGGAATCAACAAGAGAAAGTGGCACCACTCACCGTCACCCCTAGTGAGCCATGAGTGAAATGTTTGCTTCCTGTTCCCACCACATTACATTCTGCTGTCCTAGAGGTCTTAGTGCCAGAGGGAGAAACGCTGCCACCAGGAGACACAACAACGATTAAACTGGAAGTTAACATTGTCACTTGGACACTTTGAGCTCCTCCTACCTTTAGTCAACAGGCTTAGAAGGGAGTTAGAGTGTTGGCTGGGGTGGCTGACCCTGAATATCAAGATGAAATCAGTCTTGAAGCTGAGAATTAGTTATTATTTTAGAATGGTACTCAACTCAGTACATATCACATGTTGTGAGAGAGATGTTAAAATTAAAATGATTTTTTCTCAGTGATTTTGACCCACTTAAATAACTCACTCATTTGAGTATTATTTCTGTACTATCTAGGATCATCTTTTTATTGGTGGAATCAAAATTATAGAGGGGGTAGATGGGACTTAGAGACTGGCTAATCTGACAATAATTTCTGAAGCATATTTTGGTTTAGTTGAGTAACTAAAAGTATCTTATGACAAGAAAATATTGGTGAGTTATTGACCATGAATAAGATATCACCAATCCATCATTAGCCTAGATTATAATTTTAGGCAATTTGACTATCCATTTATAGCTACAATGTTGATTGAAAGGCCTCATCATCTATGATGGCAGGAAAATATGCCACACTGAAAACTGGCTAATGCAGTCTTCAAGTCAATGTAAAAGCAAAGCTCTAACCATGATTTCACTTGAGGGCAAATACAAGCCAAACTCAAACTTCTTCCCACCTAGATTAATTGTGGCAGATCCCTTTTCTTCCTCAGATTAGCAGATTCCTCAAGATCCTCTCTACCTGGTGGCTCAGATGACGAGCCTTCAGGCTCCATTCATTTTAAGGCTTTTACTGCCAATCATTTCAAAGCAAAGGAAATAGCACAAGGAAAGTGACAAAAATTAGGGGGAGAAATCACAAATCTTTGGAAATGGACTTGTGATCCCACCTGGAGTGTAACTTTTTTTTTTTATGCTAATAAAAGAGCCAGGAGGGTTTTAGCTAAATCCTTTAATTTCTGAAAGTTGATTCACCCAAACACTACCTAAAAGTGAAAACAATGCTCTTGGTTTTCCCTGGAAGAAAGTTCCTCATATCTGCAGTTGGACCCCTGGAACAAATTCAAACAGAAAAATAGTGGATTTTTGTTTGTTTCTAGGTCTTTTTTGAAGACCTATTTCATTAAACCTCTGCCTAGCAGAGAAATGACCCCAACCCCTTACCTCACTCACCTCTGGACAGTTTCTTAGCAAACCTCCCATTTTAATACACTTTGTATTTTCCACTTAGATAATCTGAAATAGCATTAAATACTTAAACACACTTTCGCCTACAGATATTATAGAAAGAAAAACGTTATTAACAAACAGTAAAATAAGTTTCATTTCATTTAAATTTTAGCTCTCATTTTAAGCAACATCTAAATGATTTAATCTGTGCAAATTTTCCAACTATTTTTGGAATGCATAAAATGCTTAAAGAGCAAGGATAGGGAATAACGACTGCAAATTCCTCCTTCCAAGTATTTAACTGTAAAATAGGGTCAGTTCTAGCTATCATCTATACATACACCCAAAGATACTGTAAAGCACTGTACCAATGCCAATGAATAGGGATAATATATACCTTCATCATAAACTTGAAGCTTACTAAAAAAATGCATGGCTTGTTCTCATGTTATTTTTTCCCTCTGTACTAACACTAGTTGCTACTGCAAAAACAGCAGTTAAGTAGTTCCAAGATTAACATTTGACAAGAGTGTCCTCATTTTTAAAAAGGCTGATACTTACACTTTAAAGATACTGGTTGTGAATTGTAGATTATTCTTTTTAAAGCCTCCAGGCATTCCTGCTCTGTATCACACAGTTCTGATAAATATTAAAATCTACCAGGGCTCTTGGAAGTACTTTCCCTACAGAACTTGGCTCGGGGTTGGCTTTTATATACCTTAGAGAAAGACTAATGCTAAAACGTTACTTTTTGGAAAAATAATCATGACCAATAATGACCAGGTCATTTCCGTAAGAGTACATGATTATATGTGTAATATATTCATGTTTATTATACATTTGTTTATTATATATAATCATTAGAAATATATAATCATTTAAATAGCATAATGTAAGAAGAAACTTTGTAATGTATGACATCTTCTTAGTTAGGGGTTCTACAGTCAAATGTTACAGGAAAACATTTACATAATAATCCCGCCCCTTGAGAATTGCTCATTAGCACAGTGAAGGCTCAAAGAAGTCCATCAATTTTTGAAAAACTCACTCAACTTTGACTAATTCTGTTTTACTCAAATGCATTTGACCAAAAAAAAAAATCATTTTTTAAAAATAATTATTGAGGAATAAAAATTGAGAACACACTAGATTTGAGAAAGCCCAAAACACTTTTTAGTTTTAAATGATTTGATGTTAAATGTGTATTCATTAATAAGTTATAAAACTGTACTTTAATTCCCATTCACATTAGATGTGTCCACAGCAGGCCTGACTCATAGAACGCATAATTAAATTGGTAGTGGGTGAAGAAATGGGAGGATGGTGTAGAAGACAAAAACATAGAATAATGAAACAGTTGGTTTTACCCAGCTTCATTCTGAGCTTTGTCCTGCTTACCTTCATTAAAATGATCTGGATGAGTTTCCTTATTAAGTGTGTAGATTACATGTAAATATAACTAAGGTAATAAACAGAAGTGCTAAAAAATGGAAGATTTGGTAACATACTAAAAACAACCAGAAGAAACTTCCAAAGCAATTGGAAGTTTTCAGAATCTATCAAATTATTACATATATACATCTATATGTCTATACCTAGCAATATACATAGATCACTTTATATCTTAAATAACTTTTAAATTAAAAAATAGAGGTTGCTCAGTTACGTGCACCCTTCTCTGTCAATCAGCATCTACCCAATTTGGATCATGCCTTCTTTTTGCTGCTACATACAAGTTTAAAGCATGTTTCTAAGTGTTAGTGTATTTCTCTATCATTATTGGTTTATGTAGCTATGTCGCTTCTTAACATATATATAGATATCTTGCTTTTAACATGATAGCTACATATAACTATCTTATATGTTAACATCTTTGTTAACAAGTGAGGTAGCTTGTTAACACATTGAGAAAAATACTTTATTATATTCATATTTATCTCTTCAGTGTCTGCTAGCACAATAGGTGTTAAAAGTTTTTGGTAGATTAAAGGGAATAAACTAATGACTGTAACCATAGAAGAAACAAAATGACTGGAAGATTCATAGCCTATAATTTAAATAGAAATAGCAATATGAAATTGTATTGATATTACAGAATTAAGTGGTATAAATTATATAAGGAAGAAAAATTATGTGCTACTTATATGTTATTGTTTAAGTCCCATGAGCCGTGGGATTGTATTTATAACTTCACCACCCAAAATGTAGATCATATTAAAAATTACTTATGATAAACGTAAACAAAAAAATTACAAGTTAGTAAGTAAAGGCTTGAAAAAAAAATAAAGCCAGAATAAGATCATTATTCAAAGAATTAAGCTAGGTAATGGTCCTCAAGTTGAGTTCACATCTCCCTAAAGGCCGAAACAAAAAAGGAAATAAGATCGATTCTCCTTCAAATTATCCTGAAGACATACCACAGTTGATGTTCCTAAATTTGTTGATTTTCCTAAGAAAACCTGTAGGTATATAAGACAAAGCCTGTGTGGGATGCAACATTCACAGCACCACAACACATAAAATCACTTTCCAGAGAAAGACTTTTAAAACATGCCTTGAAATCGGGTGACAGCATCATGCTAGGAAACAACAAGTATAATAAATCAAAGAGAAACTGAAAGAATGCAGTTCAAGTATGTTGCACTTTCTGTTTGTGTGTCTTAATTTTGGGTGGAAAGGTGAAGAATATTAGATTATCTAAAGCAAGTTTTCTAAACAGTGTATTAATTTTGGGTGGAAAGGGGCAGAATATTAGATTAACTAGAGCAAGGTTTCTAAACAGTGACATTAGTAATCATATTTTAAAGGAGATTTTAAATGTTTTTGTTGCGGGAGACTGCCTGATACATTGTGGAATGCTTAGCAGCATTTCTGCTCCCTATCCATTACATGCCAGCAACAACTTCCACTCCTGACTCTCCAGTTATTACAACCAAATAAAATTGCCAAATGTTTTCAGAGAGCAACATCACCCCCATTTGATAATGATGTCTCTAGAGAATTAATTTTCACTACTTGGTAGAACCCCTAATCCCATTAAGAATCTGTTAAAAGCTATGGATTCTTTAACCAGAAAAACTTCCACATGTAGACAAAAAATGTACATATAATTTTCAGGGCTCATGGATTTAAATTCTCGTTTAAAGGAATGGTAGCTTATGTATCTTCTAGGAAAACTTTAATTAATGTTTCATTTCTTGCAATGAAACCATATATGCAATTGGGTGATTTTAAGGGATATGTAGAGAAATTTAATATTGTTCACGGAAATAACTAAAATGAGAGAAAAGACTCCTCAACTACAGTTTACCAAAAGTAATTTCCATAATTGAAATCAAAATAACTCAGATTACTTTTTTTCTGGAGAAAGCAGGCATGTTCTAAATTAAAATTAAAGGTTGTGCTCTAAATGTGTACTGAGAAGACAGTATCAGAAGAGAGATCCGGTATAAAAAAAGTATTTAACAAAGGCTGTTGTAGTTAAATTTGTTGCTTCTACATGGCTAGCAACGTTGCATCTACATCTTACTTACAGCAGAACACATTTTGTTTGAGAACTCATATCTCACCTCCCATTCTGATCCCAGAGATTTAACTCACCTGATCCATCTTTTGTTTTCACTGAAAAGCGCACTAAACCAGACCATGCCATCTCAGTGCACCCCACTCCGCTGCTCCAGATACTATTTCAGGTATGGGATATGACCTCAATGGGGCCTTAATAGGTCAACACAGGCAGTTGAAACTTTTTGTATATGCTAAGCCTGAAGCTGTTGATGTTCATACATTAGGAGCACTCAACAAATATTTTTTATTATTTTCTATCACCAGCCAGTATTAAAACAACTAATGAGTTTACATTATAATGAAGAATAGTAAATAAATATATATGTAAAATAAACATAATTTTAAATAATGACTAGTGCTTAGAAGAGACGAAAGCCAAGACATAGAGATGTATTTCTCCAAATTATTGAGATTTTAGCTTAAAATATTTGATTATTTAATCAACTGTGTTCTTTTTATAGCTAATATGAAAATTAAATACAATCTTCATAGCATGCAGTAAAGGAAAATAATATAAGAAAGACATTATTAAATAATGACTTGACTTCTTAGAAAGCAGAAAATTGTTGATTATGTTTCTCTTACTAATGCTATCCTGAGAATTTTCCTATGTAATAAAAATCTCTCACCAGCAATTTCCTTCCATATTCATTTCCTAGGGCTGATATGACAAAGCACCGCAGACTGCATGGCTTAAGGCAACAGAAATTCGTTGTCTCAAGTTCTGGAGTCCAACATTTCTCTTTGAAAGCTCTAGGCAAGGATCCTTCCTTTCCTCTTTTTAGCTTGTGGTGGATGCCTGCAATCCTTGGCACTTCTTAGCTTGTAGAAGCATCTCTCTAATCTGGGCCTCTGTCTTCACTTGGACTTCTTCCTGTGTGTCTCTGTTGTGTCTAAAATTTTTCTAACTTGCAGGATATTAAATATTGGATTAGGGCCCACCCTAACCCAGTATGACTTCAATTTAACTTGATTACATTTGCAAAGACCTTATTTCCAAACAAAGTAACCTCCATCTGTACTGGGAGTTAGGACTTGAACATATCTCTCTGGGGAACATAATTCAACCCAAAGCACCTTCTATAGATACTTAACCACTTAGTATCAAAAGCAGAATATTGTCCTTACTTACAGGGAAAACAAGGTAGAACAAATTAAATTGCCTATATTTTGAAAAACAAAAATCCAGTTTGGGCACGGTGGCTCAAGCCTGTAATCCCAGCACTTTGGGAGGCTGAGGCGGGTGGATCACGAGGTCACGAGTCGAGACCATCCTGGTCAGCATGGTGAAATGCCGTCTCTACTAAAAATACAAAAAAAAAATTATCTGGGCGTGGTGGTGCGCGCCTGTAGTCCCAGCTACCCGGGAGGCTGAGGCAGGAGAATTGCTTGAACCCGGGAGGTGGAGGCTGCAGTGAGCTGAGATCACACCACTGCGCTCCAGCCTGGCACCTGGTGACGGAGCGAGACTCTGTCTCACAAAAAAAAAAAAAGAAAAACAAAAATCCATTTATTTTGAGAACTATAGAAATATGTAAATTAATATTAACTACAAGATTACAAAGATAGAGTAGCATTTCTTTTGTCTCAAGTTAAAATAGTATTATTATTTTATTCAGATAAGAAATTATATTCACTTTAAAAATTCAGAAAACTATGAAAAAGGGAAAAATTTATACTCTCTTGAGATAGAGTTTCTGTAGATATCTTATTATACTAGATATATTAGCTTTTACTTTATAATGTTTCCAGATTTTTGCATTGTCAATATTATGAAACTGATATGTTTAGATTTTATTTGGTGGAAGCATTCTAAATCTGTGTTACCTAGGGCTGAAGGGAGACAGTATTAAATTTTTATGTGGTAGACAATCATCTCTCTCCCTCAAATTGCCAGGAATCACAAAATTTTAGATTCTAATCCTTGATTCTCATTTTACCAACAATGGTAGGTCCCTTTTAAAAGTAGGCCTTTCTTTTCTTCTTATTCTTTTTTTTTTTGGACATCTATAAACAGCAGAGGATTTTTCACTCTTCTTGGCCAATCAACAAACACATTCTTTAAAGTTCTCCATTGGTCCTTGCCGTATCTTCTTAAATTATAAGAACACATCTAATCCCTTTGCCATATATGAGGGGGGCTTTCTTATCCATATTAAGTTCTGATCCATTCACTATTCTGCTCATTTTCTTCTGGATATATGGCCTTCTTAAATTCCTTTCTTTAGAATTTATGCAAATGCTCCACAGGTGGTATAATAGGAATAGTGAAAGACAGAGTGACTACCATCCTTGTGCCTTTATATAAAGTTTATTAATGCAATTTAAGGTAAAGTTAGCCTATTAAGAGTTATGTAACACTTGATTCATATTTAGCTTGTTGCCAAATAAAATCTCTAGAGTTTTCCACATGTGCTGTTACTAAGACACATCTCCTCTAATTATCTATTGTAATAGGAACTAGCATTGGCAAGAATAATTAAAACCCACAGATAATTCTTCAGTTACATCTTATCCATTTATCTAAGACTCTGTCTAACACTAAGCCTCTACAGAATCACTAAAAAGTGTAAAAAACAGATTGATTTGAAATTTGATGTCATTAATTGCACATCCTAGTGAAATGGTCAAAAAGAGTAAAGTTTCAGAGGTAATAGAAAAGATATGAATATAATGTGAATAATTGTCCTGATAATAACCCAAAGCAATGCATTTTAATATTTTATAATTCTAGTATTTTAAAGTATATACAAGAGTTTTCTTTTACAGCATTGTAGTAATATGCCTCATCTTTCATTTTGGTGAATAGGAATTAAGTAGATTCAATTTTATTTGTCTTTCTAACCATTCAGATTTTAGCATCATGATTGATGTACAAGTCAGATCATGTATATTTTAATGGACATCTCCATAATGTTTCTATTTATTAACTCAATACATATATTTTGAGTGTTTCATGTGTTTCAAGTCTGTCTCTATCCCGCACATATTTCTATGTGTATTTGTGTGCACACATTTATGTGTACATGCTGTGGTTTGAATGACCCTTCCAAAACCCATGCTGAAACTACTGGGGCTCAGAAAACAGCATCCTGAAATGAAGAACTCAGTGTCAGTCTCCAAAGAAAAAGTTTTTCTCCACCCTCCTGCCCTTCTGTCTGTTTCATTCTCCCCCGAGGCTTTCCACTGCAGCTAGAATCCCTCTTCCCCAGAGTGGGCCACAGAAACCAGAACCCCTTTTCTTTTCTTTTCTTTTTTGAGCTGGAGTCTCTCTCTGTCATCCAGGCTGGAGTGCAGTGGTGTGATCTCGGCTCACTGCAACCTCCACCTCCCAGGTTCAAGCAATTCTCCTGCCTCAGACTCCTGAGTAGCTGGGACTACAAGCGCACACCACCAAGCCCGGTTAATTTTTATATTTTTAGTAGAGACGGGGTTTCATCATGTTGACCAGGATGGTCTCCATCTCCTGACCTCATCTGCCTCAGCCTCTCAGAGTGCTGGAATTACAGGCGTGAGCCACTGTGCCTGGCCCATAACCCCTTTTCTAAAAGTCAGATATAAAACCTAAATATATCATTCTAATTGTTCCTCTGTCTTTCTAAGTACAAAGTGGTCATAAGGAAAATCTGACCTACTTGGTTTGTCTATAGATTATAAGAGCCCCATTCAAGAGGGGTCCCTGCTCCATACCCAGAAGGAAGGAATACATGCTCAGAGAGGGCAAGATATACAGAACGGCCATACTGGGTTCCCCAGTCAGTCTATTAACATTAGATCACAGCCATTTTGTTCAATCATATTTCTACAAAGCTATCAATGCTTTGTTAAACCTAAGCATAAAAGTGAATAATTACCCTTGTATCTTTGGGTCCTTATTCCGAAGGCTCTTAGGTATACATATTAAAAGAATTTGTATGACTTTTCTCATATTAATCTGCCTTTTGTAAGTTGATTTTTTGATCTACAAAACTCAATCCCCAATGTGGCAGTATTGAGAGGTGGGACCTTTAAGAGGTGATTAGTTCATAAAGGCTCTGCCCTCATGAATGGATTAATCCATTCATGGGTTAATAGATCTATTCATGGGTTATCTTGGCAGTGGAAGGATTGAATGGATTAATGAATGGAAGGCAGTGAATGGGTTAATCCATTCATGGGTTAATAATGCATTCATGGGTTATACTGGCAGTGGAAGTGGTGGCTTTATAAGTAGAGGAAGTGAGACCTGAACTAGCATGTTTGACCTGCTCACCACGTGATGTTCTGACCACCTCGGGACTTGGACAGTCCCCATCAGCAAGAAGGCTTTTTCCAGATGGGGCCCTATGACCTTGGACTTCAGCCTCCAGCACTGTAAGAAATGAATTTCCTTTTAAATAAATTAACCAGTTTCATATATTCTGTTATAAGCAACAAAAGATGGACTAAGCCAGTAGGTATACCTATTTGTGTGGCCACACTGAATGACATTCTATAAGAGTAAAGAAATTGCAAACAATTATGGGTGCTCTTCCTTCTTACGATCTGCTTTATGGGTATTAGGAAAGGGAGGCCATCTGGTTTAATTGTTTGAAAATTTAGGAAAGAGGATGGAGCTCATGAATGCAGTTCCTACTGATACAGGAGTTAGGAAGAGATTATTTAGGCGTATACTGAGGGTAAGGAAGTCCTCCGAAGGTTTTCCTTTTAATGAAAGGCGGCCCCAAATCATTTTTTTTCTAACAAAGAACAGCCTATAAAAGAGAGCTGCAAACATAGACAAGCAAGCTAGAAGCTTGCACAGGTGAATGCCGGCACTTGTGGCACTAAGAAAAGGCTACCTGGGACTAGGCATGTTCAAAATGGCAGCTCCATCTTCCCTTCTCCTTTCCAGCCATGTATACGGTGAGAAGCAGACAACATGCCACTGGCTAACTGGAAAGTCCATTTGCATGATACGAATAGGATGGGGTGGCCAGCCTTCCGCGTGTATTATGTAAATGTCACACCTGGTCCAACCAATCTGCAGGCCCTACGTAAATCAGACACTGCCTCCGGAAGCCTGTCTATAAAATCTGGTGCACTCACTATGGGCTGGAATTCTCACTTGGATGCCCTTCTCTGTCTCAAGAGAGACAGCTTTTCTCCTTTCTCTTTCTTTTGCCTATTGAGCCTCCACTCCTAAAGTCACTCCTTGTGTGTATCAGTACCCTTAATCTTCTTGGCACGAGACAATGAATCTTGAGTATTTACCACAGACAACCACGCTGCTTCACTACCTGTTTTGTTTTCAGTTCTAATTGTAGGCTAGTAACTGGTTTCCTATATTAATGAAGTAATTGTAGTAATCTTTAAATTTTAATTTGGATAATATAACACAATAGCAATTTGCCATGAAATGTATTTATATATAAAAAATTTAGTTTTAATTCTGTTATTCTTGTATGATATCATAAATATGTAAGAAAAAAATCTTTTCTAAATTGACATGAATAAAGAAAGGAAAAAATATTTTGGATCTTTATTTAGCCCTTGTTGCACAATAAGGACCATTCAGAGATAACTAACACATGATGTCATGAAAAATAATCACTCATTTAAAGTCATAGTTGGACCTCATCCTTCTGCAAAACTGTAAAACCACTGTGAAACGCTTGTCCACCTACTGATAAACTGGAGCCGATATGAGCCATTATAAGTCTTATGAAGATTATGTATTTAGAAGGAGTAGAAACTTTAGAAGAAATATAAAGGGCATAGATTGGGATACAATGTCATCCACCGTATGTTAAAATAGCTAAAGATCAAATTGTTATTAAAAATAATAATACATAAACACAAATTAAAGACTGTTCTTTGTACTCAAGAAGAATTGTTCTTGAAGAATCTTTAGAAAGAAAAACAGATGTATATATATATAGGCACATAAAAATTTGCTAGACAATTGTATCATTTCCAAATGTGGCACATATAAGGTGGGCAAGGTTGGTACCGCATGTTAAACTTACAGAGATGGTAAGAAAATTACTTCAAAACAACTTACAATTAACAGAAATGATACTAACAAGCAGATGTACAGATTTTGGAGGGAAGTTCATTTAAAAAGAACATACTGAGTTCTCTTATAGCTGTATTTGAAATCATTAAAACTGAATAAAACTTTACAATATACAGAGAATGAAATGAGTAAAGTGATTGCAATTTAGAACCATCTGTAGTTCAAGCTATGTCCATTTTCAAAATATAAAGATACTCCTCAAGGAATTTTTCTTTCTTCTAACTGTCATTCAAAACAATAAATGGCAAAGAAGTTGTTTAAATATGAGTTTTCCTTTATTATTTGAAAATTTCACATTTATGGCAAAAATCTCAGTAAGGGGATTTGATTATTGAATACCAGACCTTTAAATTAGAAAGCCAACTAACAGTGCACATTTGGATCATGCTGGTATCAGGAAGTAGTTTGCATAACTTCTCACAAACACTTATCTCACACTTAAACACTATAGCTTGATGTCAACTCTTCTCTACTCTTAAGATAATACCTTCTCCTTGCCTATGTAAGCAGGGTAAAAGTCTGCTTCCCAGCCTGAAGAGATATGGGCCAATATTTAAACAAAATACAAACAACAGGGCTGCCTCACAGTCCTAGAGAATTTTCTGTTTGCTGGTCTTATTTTACTCTCAACTCTTATGCAGGTTAGTGACAACAATCAACGTTACAGTGGCCTCAGCAAATACCATGCATTTCATGCCGCTTTAAGAGTTTGTTTCCTCACTGTCAAAGGGGTAAATGTATCACATGCTCAATTTACTCAGTGATAATTGCTAGTGGGCATGATGCATAGTGTCTGTCATAAACATTTCCCCTAAAGACTATACACCTCTCCTAAACAGCTTTATTTCAGAAGAATTTTGAAGTGAAAGATGTTCATTAGAGCCTCATTTTCCCCTGTAAAAATGGAAGCAACCAGACACACTCCATCTTGCTCTCACACTTGGGTACAGGCATATGATATAGCCTTAGTGAACAGAGGTTCCTCCTGGACCTGCGTCTCATAGAGAGGAAAAAAGTAAGAGAAACAACTGGGAAACCATTCACAGCAGCAATGAGAAACTGTTAAGAGTGTTCCAGGCTGTACCAGTGCCAGTAACAGCCATCCAGTCAGGCTGTCTTAGTGGATTTGATTTGCTGGCTTATCTGATGCCCTACTTTCTGTGGTTTGTGCCCAGTTTAGAGCTGGGTCCTCCAGCTTTCTAACAGACTTCTTGGGCATTTGTGTATTTATTTAGTATGCTTTTTTTTTTTTTTCCAAAAATAAGCTAGAATCCTCTCTTGTTGCTTCCAACTAAGACCATATACAGAACACCGCTCTTTCCAGTTCCACAAATAACATTGAGCTAACTTAGATAACAAATTGCTAGGAGCAAGAATCATAAGACTCATCATCAAAGTACGAGCCTCTACATTGCCTTTCTTGGCTGCATTCTGAAGGCACGATGGTAGTCTCTTGATGATTGTACAGAAATGGCAGGAAGAAGAGGAGTCATGAGCAAGACTATTTGTTGAGGCCTCAACCAGCAGAAACCTCAGGCTCTGTCTGATACCAGCTATTTCTGTGTGACAGAATTTTCTTGCTTTAATGTATAGCCTATTTTTAGTGGGACAAGTTGTTGCAACAATACTTGAGCTTTCTACAAATCCACAAAAGAAAAAATGAACTCACATGATTTGAAGAAAAGAAAATTGGTCAAATTCTATGACACAAATTGAATCCTTTGATAGTTCTACAAGAGGTAGGCAAAGAAGCACGTGCTTTTAAACAGAGACACCTCCACAGGCCTAAATGGGATACACGCTACCATATCTCAGAATTTCTTGGAGGTGGAGCTTAGGCATTTTCATATATATATATATATATATATATATATATATATATAATCTCCATAGGTAATTCAGATATTCATCACCAGTGAAGAACCACTGTGCTATAGAGACTAGACACACACTCAGGCAAAATCGGCTTAGAAAATGTCAAAATCCTAACTGCTGACATGTGTCTACACACACAGAACTAATATTTGCAACTTTTTTCAGTCCTTTCAGTGTTAACTCTACTTCTCATCTATATCTGGTTTTCCTTCTTTTATTTGCCTCTAGTGTGCCTCTTGATAATTGCCACAGACCCTGTGTGCTTGCGCGGCCCATATTTCAGATTTTATCAGCAGTGCTTTCTCAAAGACAACACACAGCTAATTGCCTGTGACTGTTTTCTGCTCTTTTCTCCATTTACTCCTGGGACCTGCCCATTAGGTGCATTCCAACCGGAAGAGAGGATTATACACAACCAACGAGGTAAAGAAGCAAGAACACAAATCCAAATTTGATAAGCTCACGAGACTTGGCATGATACCACTGTAGTGATTAATGCTGAAATCACCATATATAATGTCCCATAAAATGTCTTTTGTACTCACAAACAAGATAAAAACAATAAAAAAAAGTGATGAAAACCCTCATAGTTTCAGAGTGAATATTATCATTTGCTCTTTCATTATGTTATAGTTAATATATTGTGAATGCTAATAAACCTATACATTTTCCAACATTAGTGATAATGTTATTCATTGTCTAAGCAACATAACTTACCATTTAAAACCACAGGTAATGAATTTATTGGTGTGCACTAAGAAAAGTATGAGAGAAAAATAACTACAAGTGTTTATTAAGAAATTAATTGAATTACAAGGGTTACAGAAGCATTCAATTCTCATTCTGCATTTACCATATTAATCTTAACCATGACCCTATACAACCCAAAGTTACCCATCTTGTTTCTGGACAAGAGTGACATTGAGGTCACTTGTAAAGTCTCATAATCAATACATTTGGATGATAAAGCAAGCTATCTGTTCAATGAAATCCTCCTAGATTGCCCTGTGGTTGATTCACTGCTCACATCTGGTTCTTATGTCTAGCTTTGTCTCCCAATTTTACATTTTTGATCTTCTCACCCTTTGGAAAGGCAGATTTCTGTCTGGCCATCTATTATAGATTTATTTGCCTACTCTTGACAAGACTCCTTGACCTTGGAGAAAGCTTGATAACCGTCTGTATAATTTTATAACTGTATCGACTACTAACGTACATCTTTCTGAAGCCCTTGGGATCCAGGATGCCATATGCTGCTGTCTATTGTACTATGACATTGACATCCCTTAGATACCCACTGTAAGTCATATTTCCCATTTTAGAAAATGACAGAACTAATATCTTTTATATATAGCTTTTTACATATTTTATAAATGTAAAAGCTTGTTTTTTACATATATTCATCAATTACTTTTCCCCACCTTAGCTAAAAGGTTTGATTGCTCCATAGTATTGCCTATCATGAACAGAATTAAACTATGCTTTATCAGAATATGCACATTATTGGATATGCTAATCTCTCGACTAGAAACTAATTTCCAGTAATAACGAAAAGGTTCTTTTATGCTGTTCTGCAGGATAGCCACTGACACATATGGTTTTTGAGCATGCAAAAAGTGGCTGGTAGGACTAACAAACTCAATGTCCCATTTTATTTGTTATTAATTTAAATTTAAAATCCACATACGGCTCATGGCTGCTCTATTGAACAGTTCAGGTCTAGACCGTTTTTCTCTTAGGATCTTTATTTCCTTTTTGTCTCCAGGATTGTACCCTGCACATTTAATGAACATGTTCCATTAATACTATTAATTAAATAAGTGACAGTTGTGACTGTGCACTATGCTATTCACTTCTAACTTCCAGAAAACCTGAAACAAGAAGCACACAGAAACTGGGGCAGCACTGAGTACAGAACAGCGTGTTAATAAATAATAACTGCATGTATATTTTAGAGTCGTTTCTTGTAAAGCTGCTTCTGAATATGTTCTTTCACTCTGCAATGCAAACAGGGAAGTCTGAACAAGAGATGAACTCTCTGAAAACTAGACAATAGCACTTCAACTTTGAATTTGAAAGAATATGAGGTCAGGGGCTGTTGATCCACAAAAAACAAAGGCAAACTGTTTGCTTCTGCTGGCCAGCCTTTCAGGTCTCACCCAGCAGAACTGTTAAGACAAGAAGAAACATGTAGAAGCAGGTGCGACATTTTTCACAGAAGTGACAACCGATAATATCTCATTTGGAAGACTGCTGGTCCTCTCAAGAAAATCGTATAGTAGTTCGGCTCCTACTCAAGAACATTTTTCACCACATTGACACCACCGTAAATTCTTGCTTTATCTTCTGCCTCCTGTCTTTCATATGATAAAAATAATTGTGGAAAAGCAGATTTGTTATTACCTGAAGTTTTCATTTCTTTCTCTCCATAAAGTACCAGTATAGTTGGATTTAGTTTTCAAGAATTGGCTTTTCCTCATAAAATCTTAAATAGGAGAAATAAAAAGCTTTGGAGCAGTTAATAAGGCTTTATAAATTCAATGTATTAATATTATTATTATTTAAAAGTTCAGTTATTTTTTATTAAATTGGTTATATCATTGACCCTGATAAGGCCTCTACAGATTTGATCCAGAACCATTAACATTAAACATAAGATTTAATTGCTTATAAAAATCTTCCAGAAGTTCAAGAAATCTGCTTAGTCTTTCTTTTTCTTTTTCCTTTTTTTTTTTTGAAACTGTCTCACTGTGTTGTCCCCAAGCTGGAGAACAGTAGCCAGATCACAGGAAGCCTTGACCTCCAGGGCTCAAGTAATACTCCAATCTCAGCCTCCTGAGTAATTGGGACTATAGCTATTTTTTTTTTTAAATTTTAGAGATGGGGTTGCACTATGTTGCACAGGCTGGTCTCAAACTCATTGGCTCAAAACAATCCTCCACCTCAGCCTCCCAAATTGCTGGAATTATAGGCATGAGGCACCATGCCCAGCCTAGGAACCTGCTAATAAGCCAATTAGCAGACAGGAGCATTGATTGAAGCTTGATCTAGACAAAATTGAACATAACCTACATTAAAGTATGATTGTAACAAGCACTAGCTCTTTACATAGTAGTTCCTCACTCTTGGAATCTCCTACTGCATTTGAACACATTTAATACAGAAGCACAAATTCTGTCCCTGAGGTAGAATTGGCATGTTTATGGCTCTGTCAGAATCTGTGTGATCTGGTGCAAGTCACTAAATCTCTTCACTCATTAGTTACCACCTGACTAAACTGCTGGATCATAATGAGTGAGAGTCTCTATTCATTGGCTATGGCTGTCATAAGAAATGCCACATAGCAGGTGGCTGAAACAACAGAAATTTATTTTCTTGTAGTTAAGGAGGCTAGTAGTCCAAGATCAACATGTTCGCAGGTTTGGTCTCTTCTGGGGCATTTCTCCCTGGCTTGCAGATGGCTGTCTTCTTACTGTCTCGCCACATGGCCTTTCCTTTGTGCATGTGCATCCCTATTGTCTCCCTCTGTCCAAATTCCTCAGCTTATAGGGACATCAGTCAGATTGAATTAGAACCTACGCTGACAGCCTCATTTTAACTTAATCAGCTCTTTACAAAGGTGCAATCTCCAAATAGAGTTATATTCTGTGGTACTAGAGATGAGGACTTCAACATAAATTTTAAGAGAACACAGTTCAGCCCTTGACATTGGTTCTTGCCTCTCTCAAGAGTTCCATGAGACTAGGTGATAATTAGCTTGGGTCAGGTCATCTAGGAACCACCACAGAAGGAGTGACTGGCTTCCTAACTGTGTCCACTTGACTTTTACTATCTTATTTTCATTTGTGATACTGCCCAGACTCACACACTTTTTTGAATTTAGCCTCTTACATTAATTGTTGAGAGAGATTCTATCTAGGCTACCAGTCCAGTACCTCTTTTATATAGAGGACCTAAAACATCATCATCATAGTAAAAAATAACATTTGTAGAGGACTAACTATATGTGACAAGTACCCTGTTACGAGCTGTGGACATGTTAAGTCCATTTCCTCTTCGCAAGGAACTTTGAGGTAGGTAGTTCTATCATTCTGATAATAGGGGTGATGAAAGGAGGTTTAGCATTACTAAGTGGGAGACCTGGGATTTAAATCCAGGCATTCTGAATCTAAAGTACAAATAGTAAGATGGAGTCTGAATCATTGGTGATTTCTTAGTTTTGCCACTGTCTTCCTATGTGTCCTTGAATAAGTTATTTAACTTCTCTGAGTGTCTCCCTGTCACAGTGCCTATTTTATGGAGTTGCTGCAAAAGTGAGAGAGGTGGTTTATAAAGGAAGATTCTGGAAATTGTAAAACACATTATAAATACGAGTCTTTTTTTTTTTTAAAGCATTTCCGAGCAGTTGGTACAACTGAACTAGCAGGTGATAATATTCTTTTTAGGAGACTCGCAGATCTGCTCCTGGTGTCATTGCTGACAGACTAGCCATGACAAAGCCAGCTGATATGTCTCATGCATGTGGGAATGAACAAAACTGAGATACACAAGGGACCCCCAAATTTTATTCTGATATGGTTTGTCTGTGTCTCCACCCAAATCTCATCTTGAATTGTAGTTCCTGTAAACCCTACATGTCGTAGGGAGAGGCACTGGGGAGCAGTTGAATCCTGGGGCAGTTTCTCCCATACTATTCTCATGAGAGTGAGTGAGATCCCATGAGATCTGATGGTTTTGTAAGTGGCTTTCCCTGTGGCACTGTGGGCCAATTAAAGCTCTTTTCCTTATACATTACCCAGTCTAAGGCATGTTCTTACAGCAGCAGAAGAAAGACTAACACATAGTCATTTACTCATTTCCTTATTAATTAATTCATTTAACATTTAAATATTTAGTTTATGGCACAAAAAGAGTCAATACTATAGCAGACACTTCAAATAAATAAAGACCTATAATTAATATAATGTGACCATTACTACAATAGAGCTCTTTATAATACACACAAGAAAGGAGTGATTTATTTTCTTCTGGTGTTAGAGGAATGAGAAGTAAAGATATCAGTTATGATCTCATGGAGGAGGTGATGTATGTACAGTGAGCTGAATATTTCCAAGTGAGGAAGAATAAGAGAGACATTCATGTCGGAATCACTATCTGTAGCATTAAAGGGCAAAGTATGTTCCTGAGCTAGCAAGCCACTCATGCAAGTCTGATGGGAGGAAGTCTGAATAGGACCAGATCTTGTGAGGCACCTGAGGATGGCTACTACTGAAGTTGTGGCAGTTATCAACAACTAGGACATGAGTGCCATGACACTGAAAATAAATATTACAGTATAGGAACATGCAAGTCATAGAGGCTTTGGCTGTTCTCTCTCTTTTTTTTTGAGATGGAGTTTTGCTCTTGTCACCCAGGCTGGAGTGCAATGCTGTGATCTCGGCTCCCTGCAACCTCCACCTCCTGGGTTCAAGAGATTCTCCTGCCTCAACTTCTTGGGTAGCTGGGATTATAGACATGCACTACCACATGCGCCACCTCACATGACTAATTTTTGTATTTTTAGTAGAGACAGGGTTTCACCATGTTGGCCAGGCTGGTCTTGAACTCCTGATCTCAGATGATCTACCTGCCTCAGCCTCCCAAAGTGTTAGGATTACAGACATGAGCCATCGTGCCCAGCCCTCTGTTCTTAAAGACAATGTAATGTCAATATTCAAAAAAATCTCAAAATGAGAAAGAATAGACCCCAAAGTACTTATTAACATGCTATTACAATAATGTAAATAAGCAATTAAGAAGTCTGAATCATGGCAGTGGAAGTTAAAAACTGAGACGAATGTATTTACAGGCATTCTGAAGTAAAATGTATGGGACTTGGTGACTGGTTAGATAAGGAAGAGGAAAAGAAAATAAAAACAATTAAATTGAGAAATATGAAGGTTGCTGTTTTTGCATGTCAGAAATGGCAGAATATTGGTGAAAAAGTTCAACTTAATAAGATAATAGGTAGAGTTCTCGTTATTAAATTAGGTAAGTGGATAAATCATTAACTGAGAGAGTATGTAGAGGAGGAGCACAAAGTTTGAGGAGTGAGAGAAGAGAGATGGACATCAGTTAAATAGGAGCTGAGGTGCTTGGAAATATTTAAAGAGGTATTCAGACACTAAAAAGGAGAGGTCAGGTAACCTGAGGTGTTGATGGTAGTTGAGATCATCCAAGTAGTGTGGTAGAGTTTGAATGTGTGTCCCCACCAAGTCTCATGTTGAATTATCATCCCCCCTGTTGGAGGCTGGGCCTGATGAGAGGTATTTGGATCATGGAGGCAGACCCCTCATGAATGCCTTGGGTCACCCCCTTGGTGATAAGTGAGCTTATGCTCTGAGTTCAGATGAGATGTGGTGGTATAAAAACGTATGGCACTTCTGCCCCACTCTCTGTCATTTGCTCCTGCGTGTGTCATATGACGTGCCTGCCGCCCCTTTACCTTCTGCCGTGATTGTAAGCTTCTTGAGGCCTACCTAGACGCTGAGCAAATGTCAGCACCATGCTTCGTAATGCCTATAGAACCATGGGTCAAGCACACGTCTTTTCTTTATGAACCACCCAGTCTCCTGTATTTCTTTATATCAATGCAAGAACAGCCTAGCAGAGTAGGAAGGAAAACAAAAAAGGAGCTGAGGATAAAACCATGGGCTTATGTATGTACATGAGTGTGGAGGGAAAACATGTAGGAGATGAATACAGAGATGACAAGAAACTGCATTGTTGAAGCAGGAAAATAAATCATTAATAATTAATCATTAAGAATGCCTAAGAGCCAGGGGCAGGAGCTAATACCTGTATGCCCAGCTCTTTGGGAGGCCGAGGTGGGTAGATCACCTGAGGTCAGTTGTTCAAGGCAGCCTCACCAACATGGTGAAACCCCACCTCTACTAAAACTACAAAAACTTAGCTGGGCATGGTGGTGGGTGCTGCTAATCCTACTCAGGAGGCTGAGGCAGGAGAATCGCTTGAACCTGGGAGGCGGAGGTTGCAGTGATCCAGGATCGCACCATGGTACTCCAGTCTGGGGAATGGGAGAGAAACTCCTTCTCAATAAATAAATGAATAAATAAATAAATAAAGTCTAATACTCAAAATAATAAGAAAGATTTAGATCAGGCTGGATAGTTAAGAGCTGAAAAGAGACCGCTGGACGTGGGAACCAAAATGTCCTCATTGTCCTTTTCCAATGCAGAAGCAACTTGCATGTCGTAGTTACAAAAGTGCAAATGGGATACTATCTGAAGAAGAGTAGATCAAAGACCTAGAAACAGACACTGTTAGTAAAATAACTCCCTCAAGGTGTCTGGAGAAGAAGGAAGGATGAAACACAGCAGTATCTATAGACAGAGGCAACATTGAAAGAAAAGTTTATTAGACTTTTGTGTTCAGAGTTTTTTTTTTTCCTAAGGGTAGGAAAAAAATATTGTTTGCTTACAGGTCAAGAGGAAAAGTCTAGTGATGAGAGAATGACTGAGGTTGTGGGAGAAGAGGACGTGCAGAGGGGCTGATAGCAAATGTGCTCAGTTTCATCACTGCCAGACTACTCGTGACATGACCCACGTGTGTCCCTCCTCTAAAAGAAGAGAGCGTGAACAGGGGGATATCATAGCAAGTGGAGCTGAAAGGTTTCAAGAGCACCTTAGAATTATGACCTTAACGTGTGAATAACCAAGTATCAAGCATTGTTTTAACAACAAGAATATTTATGCGTGATGACTATAGCTTAACATGTATCTATGAAGTCTATTCAAGCAGACCAAGAGCTTACATCTAAAAAGCCTCTACTTTATATATTATTTAAATAAATAAGTGCATTTTTAAATTTGGTTAAGTCTTTCCCGTAACTTTTACACTCCTAGAAATATTCTGTTTTGTCTCTCACTATCTTGAGTCCAGTGAAGTGTGACTGAGATTAATTAAAATCTGTTAAGGAAAAGTAAGTAGAACAGTTTACATTTTTCAACCCATTTTTGATTATGATTTTTCACAGCAAGTGTATATGCTCCCAAAAGGTAAATAACATATTTTATCTTTGGAATTATTAGATTAAACATTTAGAGAATGGAAGATGATAGTTCCTAAATGTTGAACAATACTATCTAAAATGGACATAAATTGCACGAACCTTCAAGTTTTCATCTGTTATAAGATGACCTTTGGAAATTACTTCTCAGCAATAAAACTAAACATTCAGGGATGATGCATGTGCAGTGCATTAAAGTCAGAAATGTTTACATGGCACATACTGCAAAAGATAAGTTGGCAGATCTGCTGAAGCACCACTCCATATCTAAGGTGATTTTTTTTTTCCATTTCACCTGAGCAAAAAGCAATGAAATATCTGAGTTAAAGGAATCTTTAAGTGCTACAGCTCGTAATTTTAGTGCCCTGAGGTAACAGAAAAAGGTAATGATAGCAGTAGTCAGAATTCTTGGATCAAAAGGGAATCTGGTAGTAAATGACCCGAAGCCTGCTGCGGTCTACTTAAGACCTTGGGTTTTCACGTTTCTGACTGGTCTTGAAGTGATACCAATCAGCAGAACTCAGAAGGAGAAGGAAACGATGTTAGGGAGGACCTTTAAAAAAAAATAGAATGATCTCAATCTTTGGCAGTTGAATCTAAAATGAATGGAGAAAATGTGTTATTATCTTACACCTGTCGTAGTTCTTATTCTACACCTCAAACTTTGCTCTCTCTCTTTTCATTTATTTGTTCTCAAAAGAAGAGGTATTTCTCTCCCTTGCTGAGACAAATTCCTTTTCCTAGGATGTTCAATACATTTTTATTGTCTTTTCCAGGCCCTTGCTATCATTATGTGAAGGCGTTCCTGTAATTTGAGTTTCTCTCTCTTCCAAATTCACATCCTCAGCCTCTGTACATTTCAGGCCTAAATAATATTTCTAAATAAATCAAACCAAAAATCAACAAAAAAATAAGCCAACAACATTTGTCCCTAGACTTTTCCATTCCTACAAGTAGTGTCTATTCTTTTTATCTTTTGCTAGGAAACAACCATACTGGATTAAAACAATAATTTTTTTTCTTTGTGGACTGTGGGTTGACTGGGGTCTAGTGGGAAATTTTACTCAGAGTTTCTCATGTAGCTTTAGTCAGATGGGATAGTTTGGGCTGTGGAGTCATGATAAGTCATTGTCACACACGTCTGATCTGACCTCTCTGTCTTCAGGCAGGCTCTTTTCCTTCTTGAGACAGGGTCTCGCTCTGCGCCCAGCCTGAGTACAGTGGCTGGATTGTAGCTCACTGCAACAATGAACTCCTGAGTTCAAGCAATCCTCTTCCCTCAGCCTCCCATGGCTCTTTTGTAACCAGGTAGAGCTCTCTCACATTGTCTCAGTGTAACAGGAGTTTTTAACATGGTGACTGGCTTTCTCCAGAGTTTGAGAGATAGGAATTGGAAGTCACTGGGATCCATCTCTCAATAGGAGGAATGTTAAAGAATGTTCCACATATATCTCTTTACTTCCCTTAGCTTCAAACATTTTTGTAAAAATCTTAAACATTTGCTGCTGTCACATTCTTCCTACTCATTGTGCCATCCACACACACACAGCTAACATTCATTGACAGCTTGGAAACTGCTAGGCATTCTGTCAAGTACTTTTTTGAACATTACCTCAAGTAAAATCTCTAAGCTAGATATTACTACTATTATCTTCATTTTAAACCGGAGCAAAAAGAGCCTTAGAGATTTTGAGTTCTTGTCCATGGTCACTAACTTAGCTTGGATGCCATAACAAATTTCATAAACTGAGAAGATTAAACAACAGAAAATTATTTTCTCATTGGGCAAAGTCCAAGGTCAATGTGCTAGCATGGCTGGGCTCTGGTGAAGGGTCTCTTGCTGGCTTGCAAATGACTGCCTTCTCACTTGTCAGAGAGAGAGAGAGAGAGAGACAGAGACACACAGACAGGCAGAAAGACGGAGAAAAAAAAATCAGAGAGAGACAGAGAGAAAGAAGAGAGAAATCTTTCTTTTCTCATAGAGCCACAATCCTATCAGATTAGGGCCCCACCCTTATGACATTTCATTTTAATGACCTCCTATAGAAACTATCTCCAGAAATAGTCACATTAGGGGCTAGGGCTTCAGCATATACATTCTGAGGAAACACATTTCAGTCTATGGCATTTCACCCCTCCCTCCCCGTTCCAAATTCATGTCATCACATGAAACATATATATTAATTAAATCCCAACTGTCCAGAAATTCTTAACTAATTCAAGCATCAACTCTGAAGTGTCCCCTTGGGCAAAAGTCAAAAGTGCTTTCTTTGACAAGATGTCTTCTTTGACAAACTCAACAAAAGCAAGCAATGGAGAAAGGACTCCCTGTTCAATAAGAGATGCTGCGTAACTGCCTAGCCACACGCAGAAGATCAACACTTTCTTTACGCTCATTCAAAAATCAACTTAAATGTAAACCTAAAACTATAAAAACCTTGGAAGATCATCTAGGAAATATCATTCTGCACATAGGACCTGGCAAAAATTTCATGACGAAACACCAAAAGCAACTGGAACAAAAACAAAAATTGATAAGAGAGACTTAATTAAACTAAAGAGCTTCTGCACAGCAAAAGAAATTAACAACAGACTAAACAAACAACTTACAGGATAGGAGAAAATATTTGCAAAATATGCGTCCAACAAAGGTCTCATATACAGAATCTTAAGGATAAGAAACTTAAACAGATTTGCAAGCAAAAACCAAATAACTCCATGCAAAGTGCATAAAGGACATGACCACTTTTCAAAAGAAGACATGCATGTGACCAACAAGCATATGAAAAAATGCTCACCATCACTAATCAGAGAAATGCACATCAAAACCATGATGAGATACCATCTCATACCACTCAGAATGGCTATTATTAAGAAGTCAAAAAATAACAGATGCTAGTGAGGTTGTGGAGAAAAAAGGAACCCTTACACACTGCTAGTAGCAATGTAAATTAGCTCAGACATTGAGGAAAGTGGTTGGGCAATTTCTCAAAGAACTTAAAACAGAATTACCATTCAACCTAGCAATCCCATTATTGGGTATATACACAAATGAATGTAGGCCATTGTACCATAAAGACACAACGCATATGTATGTTCATATCAGCACTATTCACAATAGCAAAGATATGGAATCACCCTAAATACCCATCAATGGTAGACTGGTTAAAAAAAAGATGGTACATAGATACCATGAAACACTGCACAGCCATAAAAAAGAATGTGATCATGTCCTTTGCAGCAATATGATTGGAGCTGGAGGCCATTATCCTAAGCAAATTAATGCATAAGGAGAAAATTAAATATTCCATGTTCGAACTTGTAAATGGGAGCTAAATATCAAGTACATATGAATACAAATAAGGAAACAATAGACAGCAAGGCCTAATTGAGGGTTAATGGTGGGTGGAAGGTGAGGATTAAAAAACTAGCTATCGAGTACTATGCAGATTACCGGGGTGACAACATTATCTACACCAAACCCATGCAACATGAAATTTACCTATAAAATAACTTATACATGTAACCCTGAACCTAAAATAATGATTAAGAAAAAGAGAAAAAAAAAATCTCATTAAAAAGCCTGTCTTTCTACAAAAACTAAAATTATACATATATAAATAAAAATTATATATATATATATAATTTATATACATATATTCTGTATGGGGAGATTTGAAATACAATTCCTGAGGCAAAATTCCTCTCCCATTGTGAATCTATATTTCAAACTTTAGTGGTGGGACAAGAATGAATAGACATATCCTGATGTTTAGGTTCTCCAGAGAAGCAGGTATATATATAAATATAGATAAAACATAGGAGATAAATATACAGGAGAATGGTGTGTATATATATATGTGTGTGTGTGTGTGTGTGTGTGTATGAGAGAGAGATTAAGAGACAGAGACAGAGACAGAGGGAGAGAGAGAGAGAGAAAGAGAGAGAACGATTATAAGGAATTGACTCGTGATTAATGAGTCTGTAAACTCCCAAGATCTGCAGTGGGCTACCTGGAGACTCAGAAGACCTGATGTAGTTCCAGTCCAAGTCCAAAGGCTTGAGAGCAAAGAGAGCTGATGGCGTATATGATCCAGTCTTAAAGCTATCAGGCTCAAACAAGAAGAGCCAATGTTTGAGCTCAAGTCTCCAAGCTGGAAAAGACTGATGTCCCAGATCGAAGCAGTCAGACAGTGTCAGCCTGACTCTTCCTTGTTTCAGTGTCAGCCTTTTTGTTCTTTTCAGGCTTTCAGCTGATTGCATGAGGGGGACATATATTAGGTAGGAGCATATGCTTTATCCAGCCTACTCATTCAAATGTTAATCTCATCCAAAAACACTCTCACACACACACACCCAGAATAATAGTTTGCCAAATATCTGGACACGCTGTGGTGTAGTCAAGTTTTAACACAACTAACCATCAAGATCATATAGCTAGCTATTTAGCAGACTGACTAGGAATTTATGACCACTTTATTCTCCCTTGTTTATTCTTTAGTTCCTCACAATGTGTTTTTATTTTACTTGAAATTGTTCTCTTCAGAGTCTCCATGGATTTGCTGTTCATGTAGACCAAATGTTTTTTTTAATCAGCCCTTTCTTGATCTCACGATGGCTGTTGATCAAGCCCTTTCTTGATCTCATGATGGCTGTGACTAATCCGCCTTCTTGGAGTGCTTACTTCCTGGTTTCTGTGATAGTACTTGACTCTGGAATTTTTTTTGATACCTGTGACTATCATGTTTTGTAAAACTACTAAAGTTCACATTTCACAGCAACCATCTCACTATGTACTTGAGTCCTAATTTTTTATATCTAGCATTTCCCTTTCTCCTAGATTCAAGTTTCATAATTTCAAACTTTTCACAAGTCATTTCTATCCAAATGTTCAAACTTAACATGTCTCCAAATGATTGTTTTTAATTCTAAAACTTGCTATTGCTCTTTTCCCTATGTGCCTTATTTCAGATAAAAGACATTTATCAGACCCTCAATCGCTAAGGCTCGAAACCTGTGTGAGGTGACTCCCTGTTTGTTATCTGTCTTGTTCCCACTCTTTTTCGGAATCTTCCTCTCAGTTCAAGGTATTAGAACGGGGCTGATCCAACTTCCAGCTTGAAGTGTGAACATCTGACCCAAGCTGAGCCATTGAAAATCATACTCTGCTTTTTTTTTTTTTTTGTCTAAAATATATTAAAAAGATGTTTCCTTTTGATAACAATCTGTTAACCTCTAGGTTAAAAGAACTGATTCATGATTAATGAGTCTGTAATTCTGGAGGTGGCAGGAGTTATCTTCACCACTGCATATACAGAACCTGCCTGAACATGAAGCCAATAAAAAGAGAACAGTTCTGAGAAATAGTAAGAGGCAGAATGTCTTGATTCAAATATGTTTACCAATACATTTTCACTTTTGTTTAAGTGAGTTCGACTTGGCTTCCTGTCACTTGTAATCTATGGAGTCCTGTCTGGTACCCAGGCCATTATATTTGACTCCTATTCTCTTATTCAATTCCTGATTAATCTACCCCTATAGATTCATCTTCTATGTGTTATCCTAGAAATAACCCTAATTCTAAACTTCATCTGTCATTTAGAGTAAAGCAATAGCCACCCACTTGTATAACTTCTCTGTTCTAATCAATCTTATTCACTCTTCCAAGAACTACCTTTCTAAATTACAGTTTGATTTGATCAAACTTCTTGGCTTGTCATTCAAAGCCATTCACTGTCTATCTGTATTTATATGTAGAGAATTATTTTTCAATTCACTATTTCATATAGCAAAATGTAGAATTTATGAGAATAGACTCTAGAATCAGATTCTTAAATTCACATTTGGGATCTGCCACTTTTTAGCTATGTAAATTTTTTAAGTTTTTTAATGCCTCTATGCACCAGTTTCTTCATCTGTAAAATGGAGATAATAATAGCACCCATATCATAATGTTGTCAAGAAGATTAAAGTACTTGAAACTAGGGAAGCATATTAAGCAGGCCTGGCACGTGGTAATTGTTAGTTATGGAAAGTAAAATACTAGTGCCGGGCATTTGTTTTACCTTGTTTTTGGTAACCCTTGAGTGTAACACATTCTGATACACGGGAGGCCCCCACTAGAAGTATACTCAATGATTGAATGAATGAAGTGACCTTCTGCTCCTCCTAGTTCCCTAAGCAAACAAACCTGTCTGCTCCCAAAAAGGCCCATATCCATGTTTCTACTTCTGTGTTTTTTGCATACCATTGATTTGGCCTAGAAAATTTTTTCTCCCCATTATATATAAAAGGTACCCTGTCCATACTTCAATACCTTACTTGAGGTAATTGTCTCAGATTCTTCTAGCCAAAAATAAATGCAAATCCTCCCCCACAAAATACCTCATTCTGAATTATCTAGACTTTGCTAATGGCAGCTATTTTTTCTCTGCCTTGCATTGGAGTTATTTATGTATGCACATTATCTTATTTCTAAAGGGTAATGATTATAGGAGGTAGAATTATTCTCTTTGCAGAATCCCATAGCACCTAGCAGGGGTCATGCATGTGGTAGTCATTCAGTATTTATTTTTGTGTTAGTGTATATGACTGCCATGCATATATAATATATAGCATATGTTTATTGCTAGTAGGAATAAACATGGATGCCAATATTAACACTCTACTTGGATTACGAGAAAGTAATATTCCATTATTAGTGAGCCAAAGAGGCCAAAACCTTCAGATTTAGCTGAACCATTTTAGACGACTCTACTCAGACTCATAGATGCAAACTTGGTTTTAACTGTTTGTAATAAAGAAAAGGTATAGCAGACTTACTACAAATAGAAGACTCAAATCAAGCATTATTTTGAGGAAATGACTAATATTATAATAAAAATACAGCTAATATGTGAGAGTCAATAATTTGTGCAATACTGATGAAATTGGCAAAATTAAATAAGTGGGATCTGCCTATCCGGAAACAGACTCACAAAGAATAATCTTGAAATGCCCACATAAGGCTCCACTCTGAAGCATGGATCTGTTGCATAATTCCCACAATTCATCTAGAAACCCTAGCACTCAAGACAGGTGCAAAAATTACCAAATTAAATCTAATAACTAAAACCTCAGAAATTAGAAATAAGGAATAAGACTAGAGCTCAGAAAAAATAAAATCCATAGATTTAACATGTTATAACCAATTTAAAAGAGTAATTTAATTATATTTTTATTTGTTTAATTTTTAAACAAAAATTTAAAGCATTAAGAGACTCTTATGCTAGACTTATTGAAGAAATTCTGTATGTAAGTTCCTAAGTAAAGTTTAGATGTTTGGTGAAATCTCACTGGTTATATGCATGTTTTATTAGTTTTATTAGTAGCATGTTAATCATTAAAAAAATGCTGACCCAAATTGGAAATTAGACAGCGTAAAAATAGTTTTATGTATTCCTGTCATTGCACTAAGGTCCCTGAATATCCATGAATCTATCACACACTGAGATATGGATTTTCTGATAATAAGTCATATCTCAAATATCTAGTTTTAATCTGTATTAACCCTATAGTGAAATACAAAAACAATACATAACTATGTAAAGTTGCCTCTCTATACTGAAAACTTTCTCAGAAATGAGAAAATAATCTAAAATTCTTAGCATAGTAAATTTAAGTTGTATAATAACTAAAAAGAAAGTTTTTAAGTAAAATTAATATTGTAAGAATGTACACAGGACCTCTGAGGTGCCCTTTGCCATGATTGCACTGGTTTGCTAGGGCTGCCATACTAATGACCTTATTTTAACTTAATTATTTCTCTGAAGACCCTATCTAAATACAGTCACATTTGGGGCTACTGTGAGTTAGGGCTTCAACATCTGAATCTTTGGGGGAAAACAATTCTGGTGCAAATGGCTTTTAAAATAATGTCTCTAAAATTTAAATCATCAGGAAGGACAATTCATATATTATTTTAAAAGATGAAACCCAACTCTTAAGTATATGTGTTCAAAATAATCATGTCGAGATTAGAAAGCAAAAACACATATAAAAATCCAGATGAGCCTAACTGAAGATAGACCCTGAACTTTATATCCCACACAGTACTACAAATGAACTCCAAGATGGTTTTATTTATTTCCAGGCAAAATAGAATTCTTAGTATAGTGGTAACCTAGATCAGTCATAGGCAAGGCTGTAAAATATCAAATGTACTTTCAAAAATCTTTCACTCCTCATTAATAAAGCCTTCTTGGACTGGGGATTAAGGCTCTCATATTTGATTGTTTGCCTTCCTATCAAAACTTTCTTGGTTTACACTCATATACTGCTCTTAAGAGTGCAGATTGGTATTTTCTCTGATAGTATTCCTTTTAATTAACTTTCTACTCTGATCTTTCTTGCTACCTTCTTTTTAAGGTCAATAGCTTTTAAATTTACCCTTTTGAAGCTATTTTCTATATTTTGCAGGCATGCTTCATTCTTTTTCATTCATTGTTCTTTCCTCCTTTCTGACTCTGCTATCTCAAATAGTCTGTATTCAAATTCACTAATTCTTCTGTTTGATCAATTCTGCTGGTAAGGGATTCTGAAACATTCATCAGTAACTAAATTGCATTTTCCAGCTACTAAATCCTGCTAGATACTTATTAATTATGGCAGTCTTTTTCATCTTTCTAAATATTACATGTACAATAACATCAATTGAATGGTCTTTCTGTGAAAGGCACTATACCAACTGCTTTTCAAGCATTTTTGGTATTGCATTTGATAACAAAACTATTTATCTCCAACTTATAAAGGAAAAAAACTGAAACTTAGTTAAGATTTGTACTCAGGCTATTTGACTCCAGAACCTATATTACAACACATATACTGCATATGCATTTTTAAAAATAAGGTTTTACTTTCTAATTAAAATAGTAGTTGAACACCATCCTTGTAATACGGTAGCTATTTTCACAAAATTTACTCTAAGGGGGATAAAAAAACAAAACAGTACTGATCATGAGAATTTAGATTAAGTGTTTGGCTAATCTATTCATTATCAGTCATTTGTTTCAACCATATGATTTAATAGTCATTGTCTATCTTGAAACCACTCCTCAAGCATTTATAATTTTCAAAAAGCTCTAAAAAGGGTATAAATTGAAATTTTATATGAATGATTGCAAATTAACACAAATGAAGAAAAAAGTTGTGGTAGAGGCTTTCGCACAGTATTAAAATATTACACATTTTGTAAAAAGTGAATTCTGCAAATGTAAAAACTCCTTAAGAATAAAAAAGTTTAGTAAAGTTTACATTCATCTATTTCCCAGACACTTATATTGTCTCTGATTTGTACAAGGAGGTAAGGTGTATTAGTTAGAGGCTGGCTAGAAAAACTGGGTATCTGATAGCCAGTTATGTGGCAGGTGCCTGTAAGTCTCAGCTACTTAGGAGGCTGAGGCAGGAGAATCTCTTGAGTCCAGAAGTTTGAGGTAACGGTGAGCTATGATCTTGCCACTGCACGCCAGACTAGGCAACAGAGCAAGAACCTGTCTCTAAAAAATTAAAATTAAGATTAAAAACACTATAAGCCGTTTGGCTTTGTACCCCATTAACACAGGCTGTATAATCTCAAACAAGTTATAGAAATATTTAGTGTTTAATTTCTCATCTATAAGGCCAAGTTATAATAATATTTATGTGCTAAGGGGGATGAAATAAAATACTCTCTGTAAAGTGCTTGGCACTTTATCTGACATGTACAAAGTGTTCAACAAATAGTGTTAGCAGCCAGGCCTGGTTGCTTATGCCTGTAATCCCAGCAGTTTGGGAGGCTGAGATGGATGGATTGCTTGAGCCCAGGAGTTCAAGACCAGCCTGGGCAACATGGGAAAACCCCATCTCTACCAAAAAAAAAAAAAAAAAAAGCTGGCTATAGTGTCATGCACTTGTGGTCCCAGCTACTTGGAGGCTGAGGTGGGAGAATCATCTGAGCCTAGGAAGGCAAGGCTGCAGTGAGCCATAATAGCACCACTGCGCTCTAGCTTGGGTGACAAAATGAGATGCTGTTTCAAAAACAAAACAAAATAAACAACAACAACAACAACAACAAAATAGTGTCAGCTTTAACATAAAGTCATTGTGAAGTGAAAGAATCCAAAGAAGAAATTGCTGTACATCTGGTTTGCGAGAGATTAAGTTAATTTGTTGATTGAAATAATACAGTTATATAAATGACTAATAGAAGAAACATATGGGTAGAGAAAATAATAAAATTAAAAAGATGAACATAACAAATTTTCAAACTTTTTAAGGTAGAATATAAATTAAAAGACATGATAAATCACAAACAAATAATAGCAACATATAACACAGTTTTTAAAGTTGCTGAAATCGCAACAAACTATAATTGCAAAAGATATTTAATCTGTAGCCTCTGATAAACTTTGAATTCTGATGTGAATTTTACTGGCATCTACTTATTTTGCCATCTAATTATATTGTATCTTGTTTTAATATTTTAATGTACTTATTATTTGCATTATCTCATATTAATGACTGTAACACAGGCTTCCAACTAGAAACATATATGCCACAGGCAGAAATTGGGGTCAGACATGTTTTGTCACATTAGAGTAGATGACAGTTGAATAAATGGAGGGATACATTAGGCTAAATCATGTAAAGAAGCGTTGAATCATAAATAAAATATATAATTGGAAGAAGTAAAATCTAGGAGTAGCTATTCATACACTAGATGAAATATTTGAGTGATTGAAACTAACATAAAACCATTTTCTAAAAATTATGGCAGGTTAATCACATTTGTGTATCCCTTCTTCCTCCTGAGACACAACTAAAATAAAAAGAAAAGAGTAGAATAAAAACAATTAAGGACTCTCAAAAATACAGAGGAGAAGAGATGAGACATCGGCAGAAGAGATAGAACATGGGGAAGTAAGTGGTAAGTGATTTATCTGGGGGAAGGAAATGACAATAAAATGTGTGCAGAGGGTACAGACAAAGAGATTCAATTCACTAAGCCGAAGCTCAAGATAGCCTCAGAATTTGAAGGCCCCCTGACAGCCTTCAGGGGGCTGATAGGAACAAAGTGAAACATGACTCTGAAAAGATTAGGTTGGTACAAAAGTAATTGCGGTTTTTGTAATTACTTTTAATTTGCAGTTAGTTTTAATTGCAAAAACTGCAATTACTTTTGTACCAACCCAGAAGTAAGCTGAAAGTCTGTACATGAAGAGTTAACACCTTTCCTACTCTGAGTCCCCTTTCACGTAGAAGCTCCCATCTTCCAGGCAGAAGGTTGGATATTTCTTCTGTGAATGAATTGGACACAGTGCAATGGCTAGGCATTCATCAACACCAGACATAGTACTGGATGAGGTGAACCGTACCTTAAGTTGAACGACTAAAAATATTACCAGATCTATGACAAAAAATCTGACAGCACTTTCAAACTTTCAGCCAAGACTATACGTGAAATGAATAATCACGGGTAGGAGCAAAATTAAAGATGTTTGGACACGTAAAAATTCAATAAATGTATCACATTTGCATATTTTGGAAGCTACTCTTGGGTGTGCTCCAGTGTGATCTAGAAATAATCCAAAATTAACTATATATATATAATTGCTTATACAGAGGATTCAAAACAGAAGAGCAGCAATGACAAGTCCCAGGATGATAACCGTGCAGCAGGTTTAGTAAGCACTTATTCCAGACCTAAGCAAGACAATAGAATATTTCAGGAGAGAAAATACTGTAAATCTTGACAAAACAAAAAATTTGGAGAAGTCAGTTATACATTTCCAGTCATAATATGCATTGCAAATAAAAAGCCTCTTGTTCTGGAAAAGGGAGACCAACTAAAAAGAGTCTACTGTACTTTAAATCCTCAAAATACTACAGTGAGAAGAAAGCACAGATATATGTACGAAAGACTGTGCTATCTGATGGCAAGGGACAGCAGACGCTCGGTCCATGGTACTTAAAGAGGGGTCCTAGCTACCGATTGGAAATTGCCAGTGGGTATTAGTCATATCAGTGTAGAGCATTTTTCCTGCGCTTTTTCATAATGAAAAACCATGGATTCTAGAGAGTTGGAATGTACTGAACTTATGCTGTATTCTGAGATGGTGCTGTTAAGTAGAACTAAAGAAAACGACCTTCTGTTCATTTCCAGTTTATGAGAGATCTCAGAGCTGTTGAAAGTTTGTTAGTCTCCCTAGGAACTAGTCATACGGGAAATACATAATTTTTTTGATCTCCTGAAGTTACAGGTTTATTTTAAAGATTTACAATATGTTAAATTCCTAAAAATAAACAGACATTGTTACTCTATCACTCTAATTGCTAGAAATCCTATGAAGTATGCACAAAGACATATATACATGTTTATCACCATACTGTCATAGAAAAATTAAAATGATTTAAATGCTTCGAAGTATGTAGACATCACAAATCATAGAATATTAATTAATAATATGGGAAAATAGTTAATGTATTAAGTGAAAATCATGTTGGTTATATATAGTATGTAAAAGATTTATAAGAAGCAAAATATACAAATAAAAGTACATGTAGAGAAAAGACAGTATAATTTTCAAAATGGTGAGATTATAAACAATTATAATTTCTGTGTTTCTCTTCATTTTATAATTTATCTACAAGAAGTATATAATGTTTTTTACACGAGAGAATATTTTTTAAGCTTTGTGTGTTATAAACAAGATAAAAAGGAAGAAATTACACCAATAAATCCAAGCTAATCCTACTTAGTTCTAAAACTTGTATCTGAGCTTCCCAGCTCCTAGGGAAATAAGAAGGCTCAACAGATAGTATAGCTTTCACTGTGTGTATGTGTGTATTTGTATGCCTATCATTTAAGAGTTTTGGCAATAATTTTAATGGGGCACGCAAAAAAATAAATGCAAAGCAACATAATAGCAATACTTGTAGTAGCAGATTGAAAAACAGTTGCATTTGTTATACTGGTGACTGTTATATACATTGGCTCTTGGGAAAAGACACAGATAATAATGCTTGGCAAGGGAAATGCTGCACAGACCAATGTTAACTTGCCTTGAGCTGTCTCTTGGTTAAAATATTCAGCTTTCATAGTCATAATGTCAACTGAAGTTTTGTACAAGAAATACTGTGGAGGGCAAAGTTAAATACGTTGTGTTGTTTCTGGTGATCTGATGTAGTATAAGAATTGAGCTTGGATGAACTTGAGCAGTAAACGGTTAACATGTCTAAGATGAATGTTTTACCTGTCGTGTTTCCCTAAGAGTGGAGCACATTTTTATAGCATTGGATGATCTCTATTTTATTAGAGTTTTGACAAATTCAGTATTATTTTCGAGAGAAGGTAAATCCAAATTACACAAATGTGAGGTTGCTAGAAAGAGCAGCTCTTCATACTCTTTTGTAAAATGAAAATAGATTTATTATATTTTCTGACGATAAAATTAATGTGCTTACTACCAAATTCAGAAAATAGAGGAAAGTGTGAAATAGGAAGTAAACCATCAAAAATTCCATGACCCCACTGTTATCATTTAAGTGCATACAGCATTTAGTTATTAACATTTATATGTGTATATACATATGTATAAATACATACATATTTATATGACTATAAATATGCAGAAATATATGTGTGTATAAGTTATGCACATTAATCTATGTATGCAAATAAATACTGGTCATAATTTTTCACTTTAAAAATGTACCATGAACCTATTTTTCATGTAAATAAGAGCATATTTATAACATGCTTGATGGTAAAAAGAACTAGAATATGTTTTTAATGGAAGAAACAGCCATGTTTTCTAGATGTCAGTCATGAAGTTGAAAAAAATGATGTTGGTTTATGAAAATAAAGGAGACTAGATGATTTTCTTAAACAGTAATTATTTTTAAAGGTGTTAGTTAAAGTTAGTGGAATAATATTTACACAGTTATATAATATATGCATATGCCTATACAGATGTTTACATAGATGAACATAAGTAATTTACATTTGTATATGAATATGTGTGCATATTCATGTGTTTGCTTTTGTAATTCAAATGATGTGAATTACATAATGGGTTAAATGAGTGTGAACATTCTATTAATGCTTGGAATTGTTATGGAAAAATGGATACAGGCTTCTCTCAGGGTACTGTTTCCCTGCCAAAGGCACCGGTATGTTGGCACAGCTATCAGATACTCACAATCAAGATCCATTATGTGAGTTTCATCTCTCCCTTTGAATGGCACTTATCATCTTACCTGATTAGCATTTTATACTCCATAGATCTTAATGTCTTTCTTTTCTTTCTAAGATACCTTAAGGACAACAATAAAAAGTGGGACTGCAGATGAAAAGTATGCTAGCTCTCAAAGCCACAAATTCAACTTCAAGGGCTTCATTTCATCACTTTTCAGAGCTGCCTGATTGACTACCCCATACACCAAAGAGTGCATGGCGATTGAGTCCAATCATGCTGAACTAAAAGGAGTTGTGGAAGGAAAAACTTTTGATGTAGAGTTCAACTGTAAGAGATAAACAGCATTATTCCACATTAAGAGGTGGCATATTCTCATGTCAAAACGCAAAAGAACACTTTACCGTGGAAATTCTTTTGAAAAATTCTTATTATATGCCGGTATTAAACAAGTTATACAAGTCTGATGGTTGTACTTCTGTAACTGCTACATAGCTTTACTCAGAGGTTCGATTATGACCTTGCATGGTGTACCCATTTTAAGCAATGGAAAACCTTGCTGAGGTCAGAAAATATTAAAAGTATGTTTTCTGAATTTTTTTTGTTAGTAAGTTCATTTGCAGATTATTCTGATCATAATTTTTAGTAAAAGGTAATTCTCAATCTTTTTTCCATCTTATGGCACACAAAAATTGGTAACATTTGTATCATTGCTATAAATGTTGGTATATGCCCACAGATGCAAGCTCTCCGTGGCCTCTCAGGCAATCTTCATGTACAGTGTGGCAGGGTGGCATAACCTGCCAGTTAGAAAGTTTTTTTCCCTGAGGATCTTTATGTTGTAGTAAATTTAGTGTGCCTTGTCCACAGCTAACAAGTATAATAGAAATGTGGAAAATAATTGTATTATTCAAAAAAATAAATTTCATGTAAATGAAACAATAAATAACTAGAAGCCTATATTGGGAATGATTTTTAAACTTTCGGCTGTGACCAACTTAATCTTAAAGTTAGACTCTCAACAATAGCAAAAGCTTAAAAGCTTAACTATATAAAAACTTAAAACATATACTTCAAATGGTAGGAAAAAATCATACTAAAAAGACAGAATTTTAAGAAGCTTTATATAGGCACAGAAGACAAATACATAGATCGAAAGTGGGGAGACAAAATTTACTGTAGCTTCAACATAAATAAAATACAATAAAACAAAAAAAAATTCAAGTTAATTAATAATCAAAGAAAGGCACATAGGCCAATAAAATATTTCCTAATGGGAAAAAAAGAGAAATGTTGCAGCTCTGTGGTGTTGGAAATGGTATCCATTGAATGCTCTTAGCGCTTGGACAGACTGATTTAAATGCTGCTGCTAGAAAGGAATTTAAATGTTTTTAAAAAGTCTCTGTTCATCCTTGTGTTCAATTGTTCAAAGTAACCTTATTTGAAGACTACAAGATACAGTCATTAGATGTCCACATTCTAAAATTTTCTAAAATCTTGTACCTCAAGTGCACAGTCTTGGTTTGAATTCCTAACTAGAATGTAATAATTAACCTAGCTATTTGGCTATGACATTCTACCAATTGCCTACTCCCCTGTTCCGTAGGGGAGAGGGGATCTCCATTTTCCTTCTTTGTACCTTTTCAATTCATCCACTGTCACATTTAGGAACTATTATTGCTACCATCCTGCTTCTGGAGATACTTTCCATACAAACAGTTACTTAGGTTTTATGCAAGGGAAATGGTCACTAAAACAATAAAGGGAATGCATTACTTTCTTAACTGAAAGTCAAAAGTGGGCAAGAATTGATCTAACAACTTAAAGATTATCATCAAGAACCTAATTGTCTCTCTGGCCTGCCTTCGCACCATTACAGCAAAGAAAGGTTGTCTTTCCCCGCAGCTCCCAAAGAAGAGTAAAAGCTCCTATTTCCTGAAAGGTAGCCAACATCTCACTATCTCATTGGCTCTGTTTTTGTAATGTGTCCATCCATGAACTGATAATTGTTCACAGAGAGACTGTGCTGCAATAATTAAATCAAGTAGGACCCACCTTTAGAAGTGAGGGTCAGGACAATCAAGCTACTCATATCATCTAGCTAAAACAGGGGAAAGGATCAGTACCCAGAAAAATCTAGGTGTTATTTCCCTAAGAGAGAAGGAGTAGATTAAAAGCAAAAATGTCAATTGTCATATACCAATTTAGAGACTATCACTTCTACCTAGAGTAGTTTCAAAAGGAATAATGATCCATTTTTAAAATGAAAGTATATTTGATTTTGAAGTAGAAGATTCAAAAGGAATCTCTTCTACTAGGAGTAGAAGACTGTTATATCCCATCTAACTTAATTATTTTGGTTTAACAAATTGCAAACCTAAGCTTACTTCTAAAAATTAATAGCATGCATGGTCATTTCTACTCTTGGGAAAACACTGAGAATTAACCTATTTCACATAAGACACTATGGTAATGAGTTTTAGTTTCTAATGACATGACATCTGTTAGATTCAGATCAATGATCCAGAACTGAAACGTTTTATCTAGAATTGTCAAGTTTTTAAAATTTCATATGCTAACAACTTAGGTCTTTCTCTTTGAAATAAGAATTATTTGAGGAAACATCTGCCTTATTTGTTCACCCTGGCATTTCCTCCCCTTTCTAATATTCTGGAATATGGGTAATGAAAACAAGCTTCATATCTATACAGGTCTACGATCACCATGTGTCAATTTGACTATTTATAATTAACCAATCCACGTAACCAAATATAAAGTATGTAGCTTGATTTTCATTATTCTGTTTTAACTATGACCCATTTTTCTTTGAGATCATACATGTGAATATTAAAATATAATAGTATCACTTAATTGCCTTGTCAAAATATCCCTTTAATATATTTTCTAAATATTTCTGTATAAATATTCTGTATATTTTTCTAAATATTTCTGTAATATATGTTTTATGCTACCCTTAGTTTTATATGAATTTTTAGAGTGAGCATAAATACTTATCTACAAAAGCAATCACTTTGATAAATGTAATTTTTCATACTTCCTCCATAATAGTTTTTATTTTATTTCTAGATGTTAAGATGAAATCCTGGTCTGTTAAGCCCCAACAACTGCTGTCATGGCTGCCATCCACAGGGAGATCCATCAGTCATTTCATTTGCATGCCAATAGCCATTGTCACTGGCTATTCAGATTGGTTTTCTATTATATATCTGGCTTATAACCAGTCAAAGTGTTATTCTACATGACAGTCTTCCAGCCTCTTCTAATCAAGCAGAAGACGTCCTGGAATAGATTCTGGTTTAAATACAAACAAGTTTTCATAAAATTTATGTTTTATTGTATCCTTTTCCAATAACTTATCAGTAGAAAAATATAATTCTGTGGAGCAGACATGTGAAGTATGGCCTTAGCACAGTCTCAAGGGTAAACATTTAATCTCACAATGATTTCAGTTTCTCTAACCAAAGATCTACTTGAAAGTAAAATTAGAACATATGAGGCGGGGGAGAAAAAAGACACTTTATTCCTCATTAACTTGTTGGTTTTGAGATCAACTTTAAAAATTCAAATTTAAGAAAAATCATTATATTTGATGCATGTTTTAATTTACACATAGATGAATGTACATGTACGTGTGTACACACACATACCAGCACATATGCACCAGACAAATGGAAAAGCTGGCATGGAAACTATTTCTAAGTAACGCTTAACATAGTCCACAAATTTTGGTCGAGTAATAGAATTCTTGCTGATCATCATATTGTCTACATGTTCTAGATTATAGCTAGGCTCAACACTAGAGTAAATAAAGGTCTAGGTCTTCAAATTAATTCATGCTTGTCCTCTAACTCATATTATGTCTGCCCACAATTTTTGTTTAATTTCTTTTGAAAGAGTCACAAAAGAAATTACTAATTATGTCAAACATTCAAAGAAACATCTTTGATGTAGAATTAAACAAAAGGTGGAGCATTTCAATAAAGGGCAATGTTTTTTTCTGACAAGAGAATATCTCAGCTATTCATGCTATTAAACATTACACTGTTTTCCATTTCAAGAATGTCAGCTTTCTCATGTCACTTTTCTTCTTGGCATTTCCATTACCGTAGTGTTTGCTTTGTTTTGGCCGATTAATACTCTTACTTAAATCGGTGCCAGGCTTTCCTAGACTGTATAGCTCTTTGATAGATAAACGGTAAAGGAAATAATTTAAAAACATACATTTCTAACAAACCTGGGAGTGCCAGATATTCTATGCCTTGTCAAGAAGTTAGTTACCATACCTGGATTAGACACATTTTCTGCTACATACACACAATCTTCCAAGTAAACTTTTTTACTAAAATGTATCTTTACATTAAGTTGTTCAGACACTGTTTGCATTTATTTAAGAACACGTTATACTAATAATTCTGAAAATTTATAATGATACGTGGATTGGACTCCAGAAAGGGTCAAAATCTTTAAGGTCTTTATAGGTTATTATGTGTGTCAGAAAAGGAAGCTGCCAGGAATTCTCTTAATAGAAGAGCTCTGTGGATATACTGAGGACTAATCATCAAACTTGGAACTAAGGCAGTTGGAGGAAGAAAGACAAAAATCTGCTCTTCGTTCATGGATAGTGCTTTGGATGGGCAGAAAAACTATGCTTCATTCATTCATAGAACAATTATTTTAGAACCCACTGAGTACCAGATACTAATTTAGGTGTCTAAATTTATACACTAATTTATACATCAGTGTATAGCACAGACAGCTAAGCCTCCGTGTCCTCCTGTGCTTTACATACTCGAGGAGAGACTGACAATGGAAGCAGTCAATAGTAGATTATATACTCTAAGTGCTGTGATAGTACGGGGTAAGGGATTTGGTAGTGCTTGGGTGCAGTGAGGGCTGCGAATTGCAGAAGGTAGATGAGGTGGATCTCCCTGTGGAAAATTAACAATGGCAGCAGAGTGAGCAAAGGGGAGAGTAGTAGATGGGGTCAGTCAGGTAAGAAGGCCAGATTTTGCAGGGCCTCTCAGGCCATTATACGGACTTTGGCTTTTACTTTAAGTGATATGAGAAAAAGAGCATGGCATGATCTGACTTAAGTCTTCAAGGAAAACTGGCTACTATGCTGAGAATGGGTTGTATGGGGTAGCGGGGAGGAAGGCGGTTAAAGGCTACTGAAATCATCTTACGTGGGACGACAGCGGAGAGAGAGAAGGTGGCAAGGTACAGTTGGATCCTGGCTATATGTTGACAGCAGAGCTAACAGGACTTCCTGCTGGGATGTACAAGTGATGGGAGATAAAGAGAGGAGTGAAACATGGCTCCAAAGTCATTGTCCCAAACAACTGAGTGAGAGTTAAGATGCCTGATGTCACATAAAAGACTGACGAGAAAAAAAACGCCTTGTGTAGTATTCTGTGTTATATCACTCACATCATTTCCAAATCAGCCTCCAAAGAAGTTTTGCCACATTAAAAAGTTTCATTCTAGAGAGTGGGTGGGGCCGCTCTCTTTGCAAATCTGTTTCAGAATGATAGCCCCAGAGGTTTGCGGGTGTAAGCTCACACGCAGCTTGAAGACAACCAAAATCAGAAGTCAGAAGTATGAATGTGAATTTTCAAAACACAAAATTTATTATTTGTGAAGCCAAAAATGGTGAAAGAATACAGAAAAAAATGCTAACTGGGCAACAAAAAATCCTTTGAGTCACTAGATAGACGAGCCTCAGTGAAGAAAAGTGGAACTAGAGAGTACCTAGTGGGGATTAGACTCCATGAGTCCTGGAAGTGAGCCTTCATTTTAGCCTGTCCCCTCCCAGAAAAACAGATTTGGGAAGGCTAAAATACTTTCACTCTGTTTTGAGGAGCCGGATACAGGTAATATGTTATTCCCTTATGATTGTACTTCAGATATGGTCTAGTCTTGCTGTGGAAGAATAAGGTTTACAAGTTTTGCAATGTTTAAACTTGCTTTTGACATAATCTCTTGATTTTCAGAACAATTTTTTGAAGTACATAAGACAATTGTCTTAGTCAATTCAGGGTGCTATAATAGAATACCATCAACTAGGCAGATTGAGCCACGAACATGTATTTCTCACAGTTCTGAAAGGCTGGAACTCTGAAATCATGGTGCCAACATGGTTAGATCTGTTGTAGCCCCTCTGCTGGTCCACAGATAGCTGTCTCTTCATTGTGTCCTCACATGGCAGAGAACAAAGAGGAAAAGCAAGTTCTTTCCTGTCTCTTCTTATAAAGGCTCTGTGATGTTTAACATTAAGTGTCAACATGATTGGATTGAAGGATGCAATGTATTGTTTCTGGGTGTGTCTGTGAGGGGCTTGCCAAAGCAGATGAACATTTGAGTCAGTGGACTGGGAGTGGCAGACCCACCCTTAATCTGGGTGTGCACCATTTAATGGCTGTCAGCATGGCTAGAGAAAGCATGCAGATGAAGGTGGAAAAGCTAACCTGCTGAGTCTTCTAGCCTTCATCTTTCTCCTTTGCCAAATAATTCCTGCCGTTGAATGTCAGATTCCAGGTTCTTTGGCTTTTGGACCCTTGGACTTGCACTAGTGGTTGGCCAAAGACTCTCAGGCCTTCAGCCACAGACTGAAACGCTGCATGGTTAGCTCCCCTACTTTTGAGGTTTTGTGACTCCCACTGAGCCACTACTGGCTTCCTTGCTCCTCAGCTTGCAGACAGCCTGTCATGGGACTAACACCTTGTGATTGCGTGGGTGAATTCTCTTAATAAACTCCCTTTCCCATATATGTATATTCTATTAGTTCTGTCACCATGGAGAATCCTACCCAATACAGACTCTAAGCCCATTATGGGAGCGCCACAATCATGACCTAATTACCTCCCAAAAGTCCCACTTCCAAACATCACCACATTGAGGATTCGGGTTTTAACATACGAATTTTGCGGAGACACAAACATTCAGTCCATAGCCACAACAAGAGTATTATTATTCCTATTTAATATAAAGACAAAACAAAACTGAGGCTAAGAGAGGTTGAGCAATAGGCAAAGCATTACAAAGCCAATACATTGCTAAACGAGGATCACTTTTTCTAGACATACATTCATATGCAGATCTTGTGATCCCTGCATTTTTACTGTCATCCATTCGTAACCAATACAGTTGGGAAAGCTGGGAATTATTAAGGCAACTGGCAGCTATACTTCCACTTTGAACTAGTGTACACAGGCAAAGAGCACCCTGAGAAGAACAACAATTAACAGTCGTTCTGTCTTAACAGAGAACCACACAGTCAAGCTTTTATATCTTGTTTCCCTATGACAACAAAGCAAAGGAAAAAAGATCACCTGTTCATCCTACTGGGTGAGGTTGGTAATTTAAATACTGTAATTTGCTATTGACAACATAGCTGTTAAGTACAGCTTTCAGTAAGTCTGGACCTCATTAGCCTCAAGTCTAATCAACACTAAATCAATTTACACATATAAAATGTCTGTGAAATGACATATATCCCTCTACATTTTTTTACTGGGTACATTATAAAATGCTTCCCTACTACAGTATAATAAGAATCATTTTGACATTATTAAAATATAATTTATTTTCTTTATTAAAGAAAGTGAGCTGACTTATGTTCTTTTCCTAGAATAAATGGCAACAGTAAATGATGACATAGTATACTTAGTTTGAAACATATAATATCAATATAGTGGCATTTTAACTGTGATGGCAGCAACTTTATAACATGATTAAAGGATATCTGGTAAATATGATTTATGATACTTGTACAGCATTTGCAATTAAGTATTTCTTTTAAGAGATACTTTCAAAAATACATTTTTTTTGGTGATTTGAAAGTACTGACTATTATAATGCTGCTCAAATAAACTGTGAACTGTTTCCATGGATATGTATATTTTATATATGTAACTTATAAATTGTTTTCTAAATGTGTTTTCCTGACAGATAAACTTTCAAAGTAAGAGGAAACATTTTACTCTTGATTCACCTGGGTACACATTCATGGTCAATGACATTTATCTGTGTCTTTTTTTTCTTATAATGTCAGCTTTGCACAAATAAAGTATCTGACTTTGAAGTGGTCCTTCTGCTGAACTGTGTTGTTCAGCACAGTTTGTGCTTTAGTTATCTGTTTAAGAGATACAGTTGGTCATAATTTTACTCTGTTTCCAGAAATAGCTGCTCTGAAAATGTGAGGTAAGCCTGCTTCCAGAAAACAATAATTAATAATTATTAATATAAAATTATTATTTAATTTTAAATAATTATTAATATGATAATAATAATAATATATAAATGTGTATTCAGTACAGGACCAGGGGTGCACATGCTCAATAAATATTAATAATGGCAAAACCAGCAATTACTTTTGCATCAAACTAATACTTATTTTCCCTTCTATTCCTCTCAGTAAAATGTCTGCACTGCTTGCAGTACCAATGCTGAGACTTTTAATCATCCAAGCACGCATTTGATTATTTCTTCCCTAAACCAGTAACTAGTAGCCCATTGCTCTCAACATGGGACATCTGTATTTGAATCGGTGGTTCTTGGCAACTTAGTCCTGAAACACCGAATGCATTCCTTCAGGATGACTATGAAAACCAAACATTATAAGTTCTAGCCCAGAGCATGGCTGAGTTGAGGTCAAATGCAGTTACAAAAAAAAAAATGGATAGACATGGTAAAAAAATTAAATGATATATTAGGAGACATATTAGGTACAAGCACTTGATTGTTAAGTACCTTGAAAGGAAGAAAAAGAAATAGAAAAATAAGAAAAAAGATTAATAAAAAAGCTAGGAAAAAAGATGGTAAAAGTGTCAGGAAAAGAAGAAAAGTTAAAAAAAAAGCCAGAAAGTAAAGTCAACTGCAGTTAAATCTGTTTTATGCCTGGCACATAGCTTACTCTGTGCAAGCTTTCTAAAGATTTAATTATTCTTTTTTCACCGAATATATTCCCATGAACTTCCTATACATATCTTCAATAGAACAAGATGCAATTATTAGGATACAGAGGTTGAAAATACATGTTATTAAATATAGCACAGCAACTTGATATATAAATGTTTTGCTAAACTAGTACCATTCCCTTGGTAGGTTTGTCCTTCAAGTAATGATTTTGTGCATTTGTGAAATTCAGACTTTTTATTCAGGTATGTTTAGTTTAAGAAGCAATTATGTTTATTTGAATGCAGTGGACTAAACTAACTTATGTGTTCTTATCCAAAAGACGTTGTTGGAATGAGCAGATAAGACACTTACAAATAAAAGTTAATTCCCCACATCTAATAAAACACTTAAGAAAATTACCAAAGGTCCAGAAAATAAGTAAAAGTATGAAGTATAATCTCAAAAGATTATGTTAAATCTCTACTATCCTTTCCTCATAAAATTTCCAGACTGAGATCAGAATATTATCCAGATAAATTATTAGTATGTCCTAAATTTTCTATTATTTACTATTATTTTGTAAGATGAAGGGGAGAGAGAATCTAAATAAAATTAGCAGGTTAGTGAAAACATAGACATGAACTAATTAATTTTAATAGAGCAATGGGTCTGTATGAACAGAGAGCTGTGTGAATTGTAAATATAATGAAAAGGTCTTTTGAGAACATATTTCTGAATGTATCCAAATGACAACTTACATGGCACAATGAAAGATTTTCTCAAAGGGAGCTGGAACTTAAATTTTTATGATAAGTACTTTTAAAGACACTGACAAATTAAAAGACCATACCATAAACCACAGCTTTAGTTACTTAAAAAGCTTTTGGTGAAATAAACTACAACTGCAGTCTATGATTCTATCTTTGAAGCTAACAATTTATGTGATTTTATCTTCTGAGATACATTTGGTCACTGGAAATTTAATAGTCAACAGCAGACTCTTGAAAACATCAGATTTAAGGAGCCTCCTGTGCAAACTGAAGAATTCACTGAATATAAAATTATAGTAATTTTAGCAGACTTAGAATCTAATAATTACTTTAACATTCATGCCGAGATTTTCTAGATGTCGGATAATGTGTCCTTTAGTTAAGTATATTTTAGTTTCTCTAATTTTTTTCTTATTAAAAAGTGAATAACTTTTAAGAATTTTTTCCCAAAGTATTTTATGCAATGGTAAAAGTTTTTGTGTCTCTAAGCATGGGTTGGAACTTTTGAAAGATGAATGTTTTTTTCTGGAGATACATTGAATATATATGTATTAAAGTTTATATCTAATGGCACTGCAGTCCAGAAGTAAATACCAATTTCTTTTATCATAGGTTAGTTCTAGGACTTTTCATAAATGTAATTGTATAATATATAGTTTTCTGTCTAGATTATTTTGCAAATCACAATGTTTTGCAATTAACCCATGATGCTGTATCTGCCAATAGACTATTCTTTTTTATTGCTAGATAGTATTTCATTATATGAGAAATATACCATGGGAAAATTTATCTGTTTTCCCCCTGATAGACATTTAGGTGGTTTGGGCTATTATGAAAAAAGCTGTCATGAACATGCTTGTATATGTCTTTGTATAATGTATTTTCATTTATCTTGGATAAGTACCTAGACTTATGACTGTTGAGTAATAAGATTGATATATGTTTATCTTTATTAAAAAATTGTCAATCCTTTTTTTCAAGTGATGGCACCATATTACACCATTGTGAGTAAAGTTGCTCTAAATACCTATCAATTTATGGTGCTGTGGTCTGAGAGTCAGCACTTGAAGAGTAGTTTCTTGATCTCCAGACTTCCTAGTTGAAAAGAAAAAGATTATGTATACACAACTATATGTATACATAGTGGCGTTGTTAGCAATGAAAAAGAAATCTTTGAAATGTATATAAAAAAGAAAATAAATTGGTTAGTAAAGGTGATATAGCTATATAATAAAATAATAGATATATACTAATTGGTCATTTTCCTTTTCAAAAACAATTCAAACTTACAAATGAGTTGTAAGTATATTACAATGAATTCCTATATATGTTTCATCTACATTCACTAATGTACCAATGATAATACATGATTTTTTTTAAAAAAAATAGTAGCTACTTACAGTATTTTAAAAGGAAAAAAACTGCAGATCACGTTTCCCTTTAGGTAACCAGATAATCTGCATGCATTACAGAAAGAAAAATGTTCTAAGTGTTTCTTTTTGGATCGTAACATTATAGGTGATGAATTATGTTTTTCTTTTTGCCCATGTATAGATTACACATTTTTTTTTTTACAAAGAGCAGGATAAGATAATAAGAGGAGCTATATTAGTTCTCAAGAAGCTGTTTTCTAATATACATATTTTATTTAAATTCTATGTTAAAGTGAAAATGTCAATCACCCTTGTGAATCTTTATCAAACTAGAGCAACATCCCACCTTATTTAGGGATTATATAATATCTTATTATTTTTGGATCCTATGATCACCTACTGAATATTACTGAAATCTGCTTAATATTTTGGAAAACTATATAAAGCTAGAAAGAAACTATTTTATTTCAATTGACAACTTTGTGTAAAACATAATTGACAAATTACTACCTTTCATTTAGATTCTCAAATTTCAAAATAAATAATTCTGGATTCGTTTACTTGAAAAAGTGTGCTGTGGAATAGAATACTACTTTTGATGCTGTGATTCTAAAATAGATTTTTCTCCATAAACCTCTTTAGATTCATGTCTACTGCAATCTAGGCTACTGTCATCTTAAACCTCTTTTGGAGTTACCATTGATTACTGAAGATAAATGAGTTACAGTTGCTTGAGGATGAGATGTTTGTCATTGATATATGTCTACAACAATGCACTATGTTTCTGTGGTCACAGTCTCAGAAAAGAGTTGTAAACACTAACATTAGACCTAAAATCTTCATGGTGTCTTGTATTTCACCAACCTTTATCATATACAGCTTGTAGATTTAGAGCCAGAATTTGTTAAGGCACAATATAGATAAATAAACTATAAATATGAAAGCTCTTAGTTTAGAAACCAGAGGCACCTAGAAATAAATTACAGGCTCTTTTATATATTATACAAGCTAAACAAACAAACACAAATAAAAGATAAATTCATGAATTACTGTATAAATAAATATTGACTAAAGTGTACATTCATAGAAATATTCACTGCCTTTTCCCTAGCTCTGTGCAGTGTTTGAGCACCTGAAGGTAATTCTTCCTATTTGAGAATTCTTCCTCAGGCAGAATTGAAATTGTTTCTGTAAACCTTGGAGACATACATAAAATTACTATCCATGGCCCTTAGGAGAACTGTTTTTTTTTTTTCAGGGTTAAAATAGCTTACTGTTCTGCTGTTCAATTACCTTTATAATTATTATCCTTAAAATTATAATTTTGCAACTAAAAATACACTTAGTAGTAGTAACTATGGAAAGATTCGTGTCAGGTTATAGGATACTTAAGGCTATAAATTTGCAGGTGAAATGCCAGATCAAAGGGAAGGAGTAATCAGTGCCTTCAAGTCTTATCAGCACTGTATATTGAGTTGTGCTCCTGAAAAAGTGGAATTGCACTGAAAAATGCAAATTGTGGATATTGACATTTGAAAAATTCATTATCAAAGTGAAGATATTGGAAACAAGTTTTACTTAAGTTTTTGTACAATTTCATCTTTTAAATCATATAGGGTTTAAAGCAGTATTCCTGTGGCCATTTTTCACAAGATGTCTGAAGAAAAATGTTCTAGAATAAAACAAGTTTGGAAAAGGCAACATGTTCTATTTAGCTTTGGATCTTTCTAATGCAAGATAACATACTGAAGAGTATACTTTATATATTTTTCATAATGCACAACGGGAAGTGCTTGTTTAAAACAAGTTCACTGGTATTTTTTTGTTTAACTATTTATATAACATTATTGTTACATTGATGGCCGTTTGTTTCAGTGAACCAAATTATTTTGTTAAAGATTCAAGTGAACCATTCAAGTACAAAATTGTTTGATCAGGTTACAGCTCAAAAAGAGAAACAACAAAAACCAAGAATCCACAATTTGTACAATTTATCAAAGATAAGAACATACCAACAAATACTAATATTACCCCAGTACTTATTCTTGAGAGATTATTCCTTTGTTCAGCATAAAACTATTTAAATTTATTTAGCGATTCATTAAAATACTATATAAAATGTCGTATGTCATAAGAACAAATATCATTAGTGTAGTATTATATAAATTATTAATTGATAGCATTAGTGATAGGTTTCTAACCAAAACATATAAGACTTGATCAATGTTTAAGGGGGAGGGAATAAAGCAACAATTTATCAGAGTAAGTTTAATCTTTTAAATGGAAAAGTATACTGTACTGCATTAATGATGCTGTGTTACAGAATTTTATCTAACTTTCCAACAGGGGTGATTCACTAATATCTGTCCTGAGTAAACAGTCATTCTTTCAAGTCCTGAAGAAGCTGTGTCCAGTATTCCAATAAAAAAATTGCAGACAAAAAGTAACTTAGCTTAAGCCATTTTAACGATGTGATATTAATTATGATTATATGACTGAGTTCAAGCTAAATGTGTTAGTAGCTGAAGTTTCAAGTTGTTTAGATTTCTTTTTGTTTACATAGTCCAAATATATAAATCAACTGCCTTCTGAAATTCAGAGTTTTAAGCAGAATCTTGGTAAGACTTCTCTTATTATCTAGATTTAAATAAAAAGGGATTTACATATTGTCAGTATATACTGAACAGAAAACCTTGTAAAACAGTAATAAAGTTGAGGGATACATTAGTTTTAACACAAAGCAAAACCTTGTAAACTTAGGAGATAGATAAACTTGCCAATATAATCACAGTTTTAAGTGTGAAACTTTATCGAAATGGTAAAGTAGTATAAAGAAGGATTTTAAATCAGTTAATTAGTCTTGATGGTTACTTCTGTTGACTAGAAGTAAAAACAGCAGCAGAAATGAAGATAAATTAAGGAGTACCCACTGAAAAGAATTGGAATTCATGATGAATAAGAAAGCAGACAGAATTTCTCTCATTAAAAGCTAAACAAAACAAAAATATAAACAATTCAAAAAAAAATCTGTCATGTTTCATGAAAGAAAGTTAACAGAAGGTTTCAATGTCAATTTTACTGTTATATCTTACAGCAAGCAGAAGAGAAATTAAGCTTTGTTGCAGTACTCTGCATTAAATTATCAAGAGCAGAGAGAAGACAGCTATTTTTATTTTACCACCATGTCTTCTGTAATCTGCTTCTGTATATTTGGTCAACAATTCTTGTTGGGAAAAAAAAAGCTACAAGTAACCAAAAAAAAAAAAAAAGTGTTTGGAAGAAATAAGTCCAAATTGTGCCACAAATAAAACAATATAAAATGAAACAAAATAAAACGAACAAACAAACAAAAAACCTTGAATGACTCTATTGAGGCAATAACGTCAACCAAACCCAGAGCAACACATGGATTGTTCATCTCACATTGTTTGCAGTATTTTTTGCACAGTGACCTCAATTGTAACTACCTGTATAAGCAAAAGCATATTATAAAAATTCAGTAGCAGATAGGAGTCTTTGGTTAAAATGGAATAACAAACACAGAAATATATAACAGGATGGGAATAAAAATAGAAGGCACAGGAACAAAGGTACAATAAATTAAGCTATTTCTGGTTAGGACTTTAATTCATTTGGCTTTTTCCCCTTTCAAAAACTCTAAAAAGTAAAATATGCAGATATTTTCCAAGCAAAGTTATAGGCTTTCGATTATAAAATAAGTTCTATAATGCTTTGGGAAATTAATATGCTAAATATCATCATTCTGAATTGACTTTAGTCTAAAGTTCAGCCATGCAGTGTTAATGCAGTCATTACAGTCAAGTTCAAAAGTGTTAGGAAAGGTATAGAGAAGTAGTAACATCTGTTTAAAAGATTCTTCATGATATGTTTATATACTGTTTTGCATACACATTTAACGAAAACTAAGAAATATCAGTAAAGTTCTTAAGCTATTTGATAGGATTCCGCATTTGGTAACCTGTCTTTAGCAAGTGGTCAATTTCAACATGGCTCCCAGTGTTTTGGTGTTTGCTCACAGAAAGATGATTGCCACCTTTTCTCTGATGCCTGACCAGAGGAAACCCTTTCAAACATTAAAATCATAGCCTAGCGGTATTGTCTCAGGGGAATATCTATTGATTTGCCCAAGAGCTTGTACAAACTTTAGGGTATGTCAAGTTTTAATTTAGATTTATTACAAGACTTAGTTGTTATTTTTATTCTTCTGATATATAAAGTCAAGAAAAAAATAAAAATCTCTGTTACTTGAAAGTCAGGGTTCTAGTCACTCAAGAAGAAATGTCAGACATGTATTGTTTTTGTACCCTAAAGAATTGTGGCACGGTCAGGCAATAGGAAAAACAGCACAGTGGCAGTTAGAGAAGTAACTGTGTAAGTACCTCTATAGACAAAGCTGTGGCCTTTTCGTCCTCCTCACACAAGAAGAAAAGAACAGAAGTATAACAACTTTGCTCTCAGGTGAACAATAAAATGGGACTGGGCATTATTTCCGTGATTTGAAAAGAAATACTGTTTTTCTGTTTACTTGATTGAAAGATTGAGGTTTGAAAAGACAGATGGCTAAATTTGTTCAAGATTCAGAGTCCATTCAGATTTTTGCCACTGTTATGAATTAAAACAATCATATTTTCCCTTTCCTGTAAATTCTAAGATAGCACATATCACACTCACTCTTATATCTTAGCTATGCACATCTGAAGTTCTTGGTAAAATCATAACCTCCTGGGTAACAGGGGCATTCATCTGCTTATTGTGCACCCTACAACACTTAAAGCAATGCTGTGCACAGTTTGGGTTCTCTTTATATGTCTAGCACATAAATAGGCCTTGCAGCAAATAGGTTATTCACAATGAAGAAATAATACTAGAGTCCGGTTTTGGACTCAAAGCTCCAATGAATATAGTTGACTTGAAATATATGTATGCATTTTATGGTGCTTTGTATATAAAAAAGTAAACCATGAAATTAAAGAAGAAATCTACAAAAATATATTTGCCACTTTTTCAGAGACTTAACAACAACAACAATTACAACTACAACATCATTTGCTGGGTGCGGTGGCTCATGCTGTAATCCCAGCACTTTCAGAATCCAAGGCAGGAGGATCACTTGAGGCCAGGAGTTTGAGATAAGTCTGGGTAACACAGTAAGATCCCCATCTCTACAAACTATTTCTAAAAACTAGCTGGGCATGATGGTGCATGCCTGTAGTATAAGCTGCCTGGGAGGCTGAGAGTGTTGGATTGCTTTACCTCAGGTGTTTAAGGTTATGGTGAGCTACGATCATGTCATTTGCATTCCAGCCTGGGTGACAAAATGAGACTCTGTCTCTAAAATTAAACTAATTAAATATGTTTAAAAACCACTGTCTATCTCCTGCACAGGTTTATAATACTGATGTAATTGTTTAGTTTTAATCAGGTTTGACAGTTTCTGGCAGGTGCTGTAAAAGCAACATTTAAATAGAACATGACTGGATGGACTACTTTCATATGCACAAATGCTGCAGGTTCTCCCAAAATAACCTGTTAGAAATTTCATTGCTATTTTCTTAAGACTTACAGAACACTACCTAATATATGGATGATCCAATTGTGTTTCTAAAGGCAAAATCAGTATATTCTGTGATCTAGAAAAGATGATTTCAAAAACTAAGAGCAGAACAGCAACATATAGGAAGAGGTGCATATGCGTTTGTTTTGCGTCCTAATATTTGAAACTATTATTTGGAGATAAGTCCTATCTTTAATTTCATGACCTACTTTGCATGAAGGCATTTGTATTTCGCTGAAAGGTCACTTACCTGTACATATTTTTGTACAGTTAAGGAGTAATGGAAATAAAATTTCAAGAAAGCACTTTTTTCTCCCCACAAAATTAGATCTTAGCAAGGATCTCTTATTCCCTAATCAATCAGAGGAACTGGCACTCCATTGATCTATATAGAACATCCTAATGTCTCCAGTAGAATAAATTAAAAATATATATATAATATATAACAAAAATATATATATATATATATAGTACATAATATAATGGATATATAGTATATTACATATATATAGTACATAATATAATGGATATACAGTATATTACATATATACTCTATATATATATATGGTAGGTACTTAAATGTTGGTGCATGAGAGAATATATAATTACAATTTATAATGCTCCTTTAGTATCAACACTGGGGTTAAAGTAAGTTTACCATGTTCTATACAATAAAGGGCTGGGGACTTGGGGCAGAGCAGGGAGGTGGACTAGAAGGCTCCACCGATTTTCCACCCAAAATTGACACCAATGTAACAACTATCTACACAAGAAAAAACCTTCATAAGAACCAAATATTAGGTGAGCACTCACAGTACTTGGTTTTAACTTCATATCGCTGAAAGGCACTGAAGAGGTAGGAAAATACTCTTGAATCCCTAATGCCAAACCTCCTCCCAATGCCAGCAGCAGTTGTGTGATGCTGAGAGCGTGACTGTGCACTGGGGAGAGGGAGCCTGCAGCAAATGCGAGGCATTGAACTCGGCGCTACCCTATTAGAACAGAGAACAAAAGTGGACCAAACTCAGCTGATGCCCACCCACAGAAGGAGCGTTTGAAACAATCACATCCAGAGCAGGAGGGCTGATCCCAGCAGTCTGAACTTAGGTTCCACAAACCTCAGCACTGCAGGCTAAAGTCCCCTGGGACCATACATAAACTTGAAGGGCAGTCTAGCCCATGAGAACTCCAAGACCTCAGTGAGTCCGGCCGCTAAACTAGGTCAAGAGACAGTGGATTACAGGGGCATACAACCTATTGAGACACCAGCTGGGATGGCTAAGGGAGTGCTGGCATCGCCCCTTCCCAAACGCCAGGCTGCATAGCTTGCAGCTCCAAAAGAGAGCCCTCCCCTCCACTTGAGGAGAGGAGAGGGAACAATCAAAAGGACTATGTTTTACATCTGGGATGCCAGCTGACCTGCAGCAGGACGGGGCACTGGTCAGAGTCGTAAGGCCCCCTTCCCAGGCCCTAGCTCCTGCACAAACTTTCTAGACACAACCTGGGGCAGAAGGCAACTCACTGCCTTGAAGAAAAGGACCCAGTCCTGAACAGTTTCATTACCTGCTAACTGAGGAGCCCCTGGGCCCTGAATAACCAGCAGTGATATCCAGCTACTGCATGCTGGCTTCAGGTGAGACTCAGAACACTCCCGGCTGTAGCAGTAATGGGGCAAGACTCTTCCACTCGAGAAAGTGGAGGGAAAAGCAAAGAAAATTTTGTCTTGCACCTTAGGTACCAGCTCAGCCACCATGGGCTATAGTACCAAGTGGCTCTTGGGGTCTGGATTCTAAGACTTGGCTTTTGGACAGCATTTCTGGACCTCCCTTGGGCCAGAGAGAAGTTTAGCACCCTCAAGGGCCAGGCAGCATGTCCTTGGGCCTGAAGAGGACATCAGTGGTAGTATTCATGTGGACAAGTGGTAGCCATGGCCAAAAAGTAAGGCTCCTCTGCCTTTGTAATGGGGAGGAAAAAGTAGGAAGAACTGTGTCTTGTGGTTTGACTGTCACCCCAGCCTCAGTACAACAGAACACCAGGTAGACTTCTAGAGTATTTTACTCTAGTCCCTGCTCCCAAATGACACCTATGGACACACTTGGGGCTGGGAAAACTTACTACCCTGAACAGAAAGACACTGGTCTGATTGCGTTTGCCACCTGCTGATTGTAGAGCCCCAGGGCCTTGAGCAAACGTTGGCAGTACCCAGGGAATGGTTACAGCAAGCTTTGGGCAAGACCTGTTTGCTATGATGACTTCAGGTCTGATCCTGCACAGTCCTAACAGGGGTGACCAGAGGGCCTTCTGTCACTCCACCCTCAGCTCCAGGGGCTCAGAACAAAGAGAGAGGCTTCTTTCATTTTGGGAAAAAATAAGGGAAGAAAACAAGAGTCTTGGTATGGTAATCCAGAGAATTCTTCTGTATCTTGTCCAAGGCCATCAAGGCAATACCTCTATGAGTTGGCAAGAATTTCAGCATTATTGGACTTGGGGTGCCCCCTAAAGCAGATACAATTTAAATCACAACACCCAACTCCTTTTGAGTATCTGGAAATCCTTCCCAGGAAGAACAAATACAAACAAGCTTACACTGAGAAGACTAAAATAAATGCCTAAATCTTCAATGTCCAGACACCAAAGAACATCTACAAGCAACACCACCAACCAGGAAAACATGACCTCACCAAATGAATTAACGAAGGCACCAAGGACCAATTCTGAAGAAGCAGAGAAATGTGATGTGACATTTTAGACAGAGAATTCAAAAGAGCTGTTTTGAGGAAAATTAAAGAAATTAAAAATCATACAAAGAAGAAATTCTGAATTATATCAGATAAATTTAACAGAGATTGAAATAATTAAAAAAGAAGCAGGAATTCTCATGATGTAAAGTAAAATGAGTATACTAAAGAATGCATCAGAATCCTTTAATAGCAGAACTGAACAAGCAGAAGAAAGAATGAGTGAACTTGATGACAGCCTATTTGAAAATACACAGGTAGAAGATACAAAGGTAAAAAGAATAAAAAATGAAACACAGGTACAGGATCTAGAAGATAGCCCCAAAAGGGCAAATCTAAGTGTTATTGGCCTTAAAGAAGAGGTAGGAAAAGAGATAAGGTTAGAAAATGTATTCAAAGATATAATTTAAAAAAATCTCAAATCTAGAGAAAGATATCAATATCCCAGTACAAGAAGGTAGAAGAACGCCAAGCAGATTTAACCCAAAGAAGAATATCTCAAGGCATTTGATAATCAAACTCACAAAAGTCAAGGATAAATAAAGGATCCTAAAGCAGCAAGACGAAAGAAACAAACAACAGACAGCGGTGCTCCAGTACTTCTGGCAGCAGACTTTTCAGTGAGAACCTGAGAGGCCAGGAGAGAGTGCCAAGACATATTTACAATGTTGAGGAAGAACACTTTCACCCTAGAATAGTGTATCTGGTTAAAATACCCTTCAAACATGAAGCATAAATAAAAACTTTCCTAGGTGAATAAAAACTGAGGGATTTTATCCTCACCAGACCTGACCGACAAGAAATGCTAAATAGAGCACTTCAATCAGACAGAGAAGGATGTTAATGAGCAATAAGAAATAACCTGAAGATAAAAACTCACTGGTATTGGTAAGTACATAGAAAAACACAGAATATTATAACATCGTAACTGTGGTGTGTAAACCACTCTTATCTAAATAGAAAGAGTAAACGGCTGGGGAAGGTGGCTCATGCCTGTAGTCCTAGCACTTTGGGAGGCCTAGGCAGTCAGATCACTTGAACCCAGGAGTTCAAGACCAGGCTGGGTAACATAGTGAAACCTCAACTCTACAAAAAAAAAAAAATTTGCTGGACATGATGGTGAAAGCCCTTAGTTCCAGACATTCCAGAGGCTGAGGCAAAAGAGAATCACTTGAAACCAGGAAGCAGAGGTTGCAGTGAGCTGAGATCGCATCACTGCACTGCAGCCTGGGCAGCAGACTTCCTGTCTCAGACAAAACAAAACAAAACAAAACAAGAAAGAAAGGCTAAATGATTAACCCAACAAAAATAATAACTATAACAACTTCTCAGTACATAGTACAAGAAGATATAAATAGAAATAATAAAAGTTAAAAATTAGGACAAAAGTTAAGGCATAGAGTATTAGTTTTCTTCTTATTTGTTTATTTAGGCAAATAGTTTTTATCAGTTTAAAATAATGAGTTGTAGGATAACATTTGGAAGCCTCATAGTAACCTCAAACCAAAAAGAATCATAAAACAAATACAGAAAAAATAAGAAGCAAGAAACTAAATCATACCACTGTATAAAATCACCTTTACTAAAAGGAAGACAGGAAGAAAAGAAAGAAGAGAAGACCACAAAACAACTAGAAAACAAATGACAAAATGACAGGAGTAAGTTCTTTTTTCTTTTTTTTAAGTGTTAATAAAAAAATGTATTAGTATAGTACAAGTGTAGGATTTTAAAAACATACAGACTATAGTGTTAGGTTCACAGCAAAGTGGAGTGGGAAGTACAGAGTTCCCATGTCCCGTCCCCCGACATGCATGCCTAGCCTCCTCCACTATGGATATCTTGCACCAGCATGGTACCATTTGTTACAACTGATGAACCAACACTGAGAAAGCATTGTCACCCAAAGTCCATAGTGTACATTAGGGTTCACTCTTGGTGATGTACATTTTATTCATTTTGGCATATAATGTCATCTATCCACCACTGAAATCACCATTGCAAAATTATAACTAGAAAATTATTACAGTGAAAGAGATCTGACCTAACTAACTCCATCTTGCTTCTAACCTCAGCATTGAATGTAAATGGACTAATCTCCAATCAAAAGACATAAAGTGGCTGAAAGGATTTAAAAAAGAAACAAAACCTCAGTGATGTGTTGCCTCTAACAAAGAGACTTCACTGACAAAGATACACACAGACTGAAAATAAAAAGATGTCAAAAGATATTCCATACCAATAGAAACCAAAAAAGAGCAGGAGTAGCTATACATATATCAGACAAAATAGATTTCAGATAAAATATATAAAAAGAGAAAAGAAGGTCACTACACAATAATAAAGGCATAAATTCAGCAAGATGATATAACAATTTTAAATATATATGCACCCAGCACTGGAGCATCCAGGTAGATAAAGCAAATATTATTAGAGCTAAAAAGAGAGATAAACCTCAATACAATAAAAGCTGGAGACTTCAACACCCCATTTTTGGCATTGGACAGAGTTTCCAGACAGAAAATAAATAATAATTTTTTAAAAATGAGACTTAATCTGCACTATATACCAAATGTCCCTAATAGATATTTACAGAACATTTCGTTGAACAGCTGCAGATTACACATTCTCCTCAGCACATACATCATCCTGAGAGATAAGCCATATGTTAGGTCACAAAACAAGTCTTAACACTTTCAAAGTGTTAAATGAAATAATAGCAAGCATCTTCTGTGATCACAGTGGAATAAACCTAGAAATCAATAAAAAAGAGGGATTTCAGAAACTATACAAAAATTGAAATTAAACAATACACTCTTGAATGACAGTGTTCATATCTACGAGTGCATACATGAAAAAAGAAAAACTTTAAATAAACAATCTAATGAAGAAACCTCGAGAACTAGAAGAGCAAGGGAAAATCTAACCAAAATCAGTAAAAGTAAAGAAATAATAAAGAGCAGAGCAGAAAATAAATGAAATGAAAAAAAAATACAAAAAATTGATGAAACAAAATTTAGTTTTTTGAAAAGCCAAACAAAATCAACAAACTTTTAGCCAGACTAAGTGAAAAAGAGAGAAGATCCAAATAAATAAAATCCAAGATGAAAAAGTAGATACAACAAATAATGAGATCAAAGCTGTGATAAAAAGTCTCCTGGTAAAGAAAACCCTAAGACCTGATGGCTTCACTCCTGAATTCAACCAAATATTTCAAGGAGAATGAAAATTAATCCCACTCAGTAGTCCAAAAAATAAAGACAAAGAAGTACTTCCAAACTCATTCTATGAGGCCTGTATTACCCTGAAACCAAACCCTGACAAAGATACATCAAGAAAAGAAAACTACAGGCCAACATCCTTGATGAATATCCACGCAAAAGTCCTCAACAAAATATTGGCAAACTAAATTCAACAATACATTTAAAATATCATTTATCCTGACTATGCGGTATTTACTCCTGGCATACAAGGATAATTCAACATATGCAAATTAATCAATATGATACACCATAATAAAAAACAAAAGTCATGTGACCATTTCAATTGATGCCAAAAAAGCATTTGATAAAATTCAACTTCCTTTCATGATAAATATCCTCACCAGACTGGGTAGAGAAGGAACACACTTCAATATAATAAAAGCTACATATGACAGATCCACAGCTAGTATCATGCAATATCGAAAAACTGAAAGTCTTTCCTCTGAGATCTATGACATGACAAGGACGTCCACTATTTCTTTTAATAGAATCTCCCTCCCTCACCCAGGCTGGAGTGCAGTGATGAAATCTCGGCTCACTGCAGCCTCCGCCTCTCAGGTTCCAGCGATCCTCTCGCCTCAGCCTCCCGAGTAGCTGGGATTAGAGGCATGTGCCACCACACCTGGCTAATTTTTGTATTTTTAGTAGAGACAGGGTTTCAACATTTTGGCCAGGCTGGTCTCGAACTCCTGACCTCAACTAATCCACCCTTGTTGCCCTCCCAAAGTGCTGGGAATACAGGCGTGAGCCACTGTACCTGGCCAAGGATGCCTACTTTTGCCACTATTATTAAACATAGTACTGGATGTCCTAGCTAATCAGACAAGAGAAAGAAATAAAAGATGTCCAAATTAGAAATGAAAAAGTCAAATTATCCTTGTTTGCAGATGATATGATATTATATTTAGTAAAACCTTCCCAGAAAAACTATTAGAACTAATAAATTCAGTAAAGTAATTTTTATATAAAATCAACAACAAAAATCAGTAGCATTTTTATATGCCAACAATGAACATTCTGAAAAAGAAATCAAGAAAGTAATCCCACTTAAAACCGCTACAAATATAATATGATATACAGGAATAAACAAAAGAAGCGAAAGATCTCTATAATGAATACTATAAAAGAATGAAGAAAGAAATTGAAGAGGACACCAAAAAATGAAAAGATATTCCATGTTCATTAGTTGGAAGAATCAATATTGTTAAATTGTCCATATCACCCAAAATAATCTACGGATTTAGTACAATCCCTATATACAATCACTATCAAAATACCAATAACATTCTTCACAGAAACAGAAAAATCAATCTTAACATTTATGTGGAACCACAAAAGACCCAGAATAGCCAAAGCAAAAAGAACAAAACTGAAGGCATCACATCACCTGGCCTCAAATTATACTATAGAGCTACAGTAACCAAAACAGAATTGGTACTGGCATAAAAACAGACACATAGACTAATGAAACAGAATAGACAACCCAGAAACAAATCCACATACCTATGGTGAACTTATTTTTGACCAAGTTACCAATAACATACCCTGCGGAAAAGACAGTCACTTCAATAAATGGTGCCCAGAAAACTAGTTATCTGTATGTAGCGAAATAAAACTAGACCCCTATCTTTATTAAAAACAAATCAAAATTGATTAAAAACTTAAATTTAAGACCTCAAACTAGTAACTATTGCAAGAAAACATTGGGGAAACTCTCTGGTACACTGGTCTAGGCAAAAATGTATTGAGTAATACAAGCAGAGGCAACCAAAGCTAACATGAACAAATGGGATTTCTACATCAAGTTAAAAAGCTTCTACATCAAAAATGAAACAATCAACAGAGGAAGAGATAACATAAAAATGGGGGGGAAATATTTGCAAACTACCCATCTGACAAGGGATTAATAACCGGAATATGTAAGGAGCTCAGACAACTCTATAGGAAAAAATATTACAATCTGATTCAAAAATGGTTGAAAGATCTGAATAGACATTTCTCAAAAGAAGACATACAAACGGCACACAGGCATACGAAAAGGTGCTCGGCATTATTCAGTATCAAAGAAACGTAAGTCAAAACTAAAATTAGATGTCATCTCACCCGAGTTGAAATGACTTATTCAAAAGACAGGCATTAATAAATGCTGGCTTTTACCAACATCGGTGACGATGTGGAGAAAAGGGAACCTTCGTATTTAATTTAATTGTCTGTGTTATAATTTAGAAAAATAAAGTAGTTTTAAATATTTTTTCAAGTTATAACACATACTTACAAATAAACCCAAAAGAAAACAGCGTAGGACAATGAACCCACACGTTCCTATTACCCAACCACCAAATTGTCATCGTCCTTAGACATCTTTTTAAGGTCAAATGTTTCATAACTTCTAAGAAAAAAACCTATAATTCAGACTCATTAAACCTGTCTGGAGCTTCAAAAGATTTCATCCTCTCCTCTCAGGGCGACAGACTTCAGATTTAGTGGACTACCCTCGGGGAATTGACTTCTTTTCTCAATTTTAATTTTTGAAGTCCTCTTCTTTTAAAATCAAAGTCAGCATACCAAACTGGAGGGAGAGCTCCAAAGGTATTGCACTCGCCTCTCTACCAATTACTTTCTCAGTGGTCTAGAAGATGAACTATTTACAAAGGTAACAACATGGGTAAATCTTAAACATCATTATGCTAAGTAAAAGAAGCCACACATAAGAATATGTGTTGCATGATTCCAGTTTTTAAAATATTCTCAGAGGCAAAACTAGAAGGGTAAAAATGAGGTCAGTGGTTGCCAAAAACTGGAGATGAAGGGAGAAGATTGAACGAAAAGGACTACAATGGAACTTTCTGTGTGACAGAAATGCTGTATATCTTGATGATGATTGTACATACATGATTATATACATTTGTCATAATTCATCAAGCTGCACATTTAAGAGTGGAGAATCTTACTCTCTGTGAATTATATCTCAACATATCTAGTAATTATAACTTGAGTAATAAGAATATCATACCAAGACATTGCCTGATAGAGCAAATACAGTGGAACTACCAACTCCTTGATTGGAATAACATTCTATAAATGTAGTTAAAACTAGTGTTTGATTTAGGACAATAATTTTACAGTTTTGTTTCATAGCAAGCTTGTAATCCTTTAAAACATCCTATATGTGTCTAGTTTCTTGAAAATTAAATGCAGTATTTGATACTAATACTTTAAATATTTCATCTTATATATTTAAATCTACCATATGAACTTGAGATCTCATAATTTACATATTTCTATACAAAGGATTAGACATTCTATGTAGTCCTGTGTCATTTACAATTTAGTCAATATGCATTTTTCACAAATCGTCAGGGAAATACAAATAAAAGAACCACAATGAGATACCACCTTACCCCAGCCACAGTGGCCAATATTTAAAAATCTAAAAATAGATATTGGCATAACTGTAGTGAAAAGGGAATACTTATATGCTGTTGGTGGGAGTGTAAATTAGTACAACCTCTGTGAAAAACAGTATGGAGATTTCTCAAAGAACTAACAGTAAATCTACCATTGAATCCAGCAATCCCACTACTGCATGTGTAATCAAAGAAAAATAAATCTAAATGAATTAATGAAATATTTTGTCCTTAATCATTGATGAAATCTTTGATATTGGAGGTAAAGTTACATATGTTCTGATGTTATCATTTTAGTTTTTTTTATTTGAAAGAAACATTTTTAATATTTCTTTTAAATTTTCTAGTGTTTGTTTTAATTAAATCATGCAAATTACTGTAAAGTTTTGTTTTCTTCCTATCTCTTAACATTTATATATTTGAGTGTTTATAAAATGTATAGGCCTTTATATATTTGAGAGTTTAAAATATATATATATAATTTTTTTATTATTATGCTTTAAGTTCTGGGGTACATGTGAAGAATGTGCAGGTTTGTTACACAGGTATACACATGCCATGGTGGTTTGCTGCATCCATCACCCCATCATCTGCATTAGGTATTTCTCCTAATGCTACCCCTCTCCTACCCTCCCATCCCCTGCTATCCCTCCCTTATCCCCCCATGCCCTGACAGGCCCCAGTATGCGACGTTCCCTTCCTTGTGTCCATGTGTTCTCATTGTTCAACTCCCACTTATGAGTGGGAATATGTGGTGTTTGGTTTTCTGTTCTTGTGTCAGTTTCCTGAGAATGATGGTTTCCAGCTTCATCCATGTCCCTGCAAAGGACATGAACTCATCCTTTTTTATGGCTGCATAATAGTCCATGGTGTATATGTGCAACATTTTCTTTATCCAATCTATCATTGACTACCATTTGGGTTGGTTCCAAGTATTTGCATGAGATTCTATCCTAAGTTATCATATATATTCATTCCATAAAATTATATATATATGTAATCCCCACTGTTTGAAATTACATAATGCTATCATTTGCTTGAAGTTGTGATATTCCTAAGCTTCTATGCTGTTCTATGAAACGTGAACACACACACACACACACACACACACACACACAATCTCAACAGAAAAGAAATATTTTCTGTACATATTATAGTTCATTTTTAGATTTGTTAGTGTGTAAACATTTTCAATTGTAGAACAAAAAAGATTCCTCTTCCAAAAAGTGAGGTACACGTTGACATGTATGTCATCATTCATGAATAATCAATCATCATTCATGATTGAGAAACCATGCTATATTATCACATAATTAGGTTTAGATACTAAAATATTTTAGTCCTGTTATAAGATGTGTAAATATATTTTAAATAGCATTATATTATCAGAAATAACATTATGTAGGTTTGATACTTCTTAATACTTTACTATTTCTATTTACCCATTAATTTCAATGATTATATATCTTTCAAGATTTTCAAAATTGAAAAATTATAACACATGATAAGAAAATGACACATTTTTAAATCAATCCTCTTGTATTTCTGGATACTTGAGATTATTGTTTCTTCTACCTTATAATCCACTTATTCAGAAATATCTTAAATTGCCAAGGGAGACATCTGAGGCTGATTTGCTTTTGCAAATTTTCCAGGCAGGTAAGAGTCAGGGAATTCAAAGTAGTACACAGAGTAGGAAAAATTAACTTACAGATAAGGATATAATTTAGAGCATGTACACAGAGGCTTGGCTGATCTTAAACGTACAGAGTTATCTACTTCATGTTTCACAATCTCTTCTTTCTTGTACTACATATGGAAATTCCAATAAAAACTATTAAGCTAAAAAATACTTTATGAAAAATGTTAGTTTCCACTACATTTTAATAAAAAATTATGGTGAATTCCAAGATCTGTTCATTATCTCTCTCCTTTTCTAGTCCAGTTCCTGCAATACTCCCTAAAGAGTCCTGTGGGCATCTGGAAAATTGCTTCCAATATATATCAACAGACATTGAGGCTAAGAGGAAACCATCTCTAAGTTGTGGTATAATTATTTTTATCCTGAGAAACAGCACATATTTTATATGTAGTGAAATTCATAATAAGAATGCGGAAATAAAAATGTGAACCCTACTAATAAACAGGAAAAAATATTCTGCTAAATTTTTAAAAACAGGTGAGAAGTGATTAAATATTTTAAAAAATAAATAACTCCAATGAGACATAAAAATATTTGATTTTTTTCAGAATACTTAGTAAAAAACATGCATTCTTTTTCCACAGGTATTTTTTCAAACAATATTTTCTAGCATTTCAAATTTAGTTATCACTACAGTCTTGTTCTCAGGGGGCCTACACTGCAGTTGTAAAAATAGGACAGGTCCTAAATTTACTTAAAACATAAATGAAGAAGAAGAAATCCAAAAGTAATGAAGTTTACATTAAAATGTCAAGATTACAGAACTGGGAATTTGAGAGATAAATTCAAATTTAAAAAAATAAATATATTTTTGCATACCTTCTCTATAACTGTGTACTCATGTCTTCTAGAACTATAACCATAAAAGGGTAGCAAGTGAAGAATCCCAGAACATAAGAAATTAGTTAAGGTATATTGATAAGTATCAGCAATATATCATTTCTTAAAACTCTTACACAATATTTTATGCATATTTAAAAATAAATGAACAAAATCAAGAAATGCCAAAATGTAGAGAACAGGGCAGTATTGTATAATCATTTGATACGATAGTGGTTTATCTTACCTCTACTACCAGCTGCTGAAGAGACGGTGATGCCACAGGGCGTAGGGTGGAATTACCCCTTATGGGACTATGGAGGCTAATATAAGCAACAACATTTTTCTCAAGAACCGTCTTGAAATCCTGAAATCCAGAAAAGAAAAAAAAGGATCTATCTGTGACACAAACAAATAGATTCTACTTTTTTAGATGTTAAATAATGAACATTTCATACTTAAAATTATTATACTGGAGAACTGCTTTCTTAAAAAAGTGATCCCATACTATTTAACAGTGTACGCAAAGGTTATAAATGAATTTTAAACAAGCATAGTAAGAGTTAGATATAACATACAATAAAATATTTCAAAGCATGCACCTGACAAAAGTCAAATTTTAATAGAAAATATTCTTTAAAGGTTAACATAGTATGGATTCAACTACAGAATATGAATGCAACTTAATTTTGGAGTCATTGAATAAAAGAAGAGATATAGATAAACCACTTCAGTGATGAATAAAAGCAGCCCTTTTCTTTTGAAGTGATGAGCTACTCTGCACAAAATAATCCTGTATTATGAGCAAAATGGGGCATAATACAATGTAATCTTGCAAATATTACCCTACAAAAAAAAATGAATGCTTTTCAGGCACATAAGCAGCACCAAATGATTCTGTAGAATAGTTTCCACTTCTCTTTTGCTCCTTACCCCACAAAATTGAAGATCACTGATTAATAAGGACCACTAAATCTTTCTGTTATTTCCTGCTTTTTCATGCAAGCATTTAACAAACAATTGTCACGGTGGCAGTTCTACAGAAATGTCCTAAAATATTACATTATGTCATAACTTGGGAAAGTATCTTTCTTTTTCCAAAACTATGAAATGAAAGACTACAAGGACTCCTATACCTATCAAATCAATAATTTCATTCTCTTTTATTTTTATTTTTTTCATTGTCAATTGACAGTTTAAAACTGTATAGTTTTATGGAGTACAAAGTGATGTTATGATTTATGAATATAATGTGGAATAATTAAATTAAGCTGGTTAACATATTCATCATCCCAAATACTTAACATTTTTTTGTATGAGAACATATAAAACTTACTCAACGATTTCAAAATGTAATATGCTCTATTACTAAATATATTCACCACACCACATAATATATATAGAAGCTGACCATTTTCTCCCCATTCCCTCTATACCCCAGGCTGTAACTACATTCTACACTCTGTTCCAGATGAGTAAAGAAAATGTGTTATATATACACAATGGAATACAATTTAGCCTTGAAAAACAAGAAACTTCTCTCCTTCTGATAACATGGATGGGATTGCAAAATATGTATACATATTGTATAATTATGCTAAGTAAAAGAAGCCAGGGACAGAAACATAAATATTGCATGTTTTCACTGTTATTCATATTTTATGTTGAAAATTCAGCTATACCTCTGTAAGACGGCAGAAAAGATGATTATTCAAAATTAATAAAGATGTTAAGTGCACATAAGTGATGAATTTTAAGCTTGAGTAATTTCTCCATAATATTGCTGAAAAAATATCTGTTAAGTGCTATGAAAAATCAGCTTCTATTAACACATTACTACATAGACACTGTGTATATTTAGTCTATGTAATTCTCATGAAAACCGCAGAAGATGGGTAATTAGTAGACTCACTTGAGGTATCAAGTCTTAGAGAAGTTAATCATGCCTAAGACGACACATTCTATGGTAGAGGGAATTTGAACTCTGACTTCTTTTACTTCAATATCTGTAATATTTCCACAGTAGCCTCTGACAAATGAAGATTCTTCACAGAAATAAAATGGTACATTTTAAAGAACTTATGTAGCAAAATGTTACAATTTTCCTCAAAGACCAAGATCACTATTGAATCAATTCTCTAATAATTCTGTCTATAAATTCCACTTTGTTAACATTACCTAATCCTCTTAACTACAACTCTGGGTTTCCAGAGGTTTCTATGCAAGCAAAATTAAATGGGACAATATGACATGTCAATAAGGGCTTTTTTCACCCTCCTTCACAAACGAATATATTTATAGCATAAATTAGTTTCAATCTAAAATAAACTCTTTCATTCTCTGAAGTAGATTTGATATGAGTAGGTACAACATGAAAACTAGCAGTTTTCCAAGTTTCTCTTCAACTGAATGTTTACAAAATGGCTTCATGAGTTGCACTGAAACAATCTGGTGAGACACAGCAAATTATAAAAATACATTTTATAAGCCAATAATCAAATTTATATTATTTACCATTTTCATTACTCATATGTCTTTGCCCATCTAGTCACCTAAAATGCTAGAAAATGACTGAAGGTATAATCAGTAGCCAAACGTGAATATATCTATAAACATTCAAACGCATTGACACTTAATTGTTTTGAATAGGAATAACCTTTCTAACAAAATTTTTTCCTGTGAACTCCCACATTGTAGTTATTGTATTTTTAGCATTATTGACTAAAAAATACACAGTTATTAAAAGGTATATGACTTCACAAAAACTTAAAAATGAATGTGTATTACCCACAAAAATATCAGCTTAATTTGACAAAAACTATTGCTCACACACATGCAAGACCACATTGATTCAACTTACAGACTCTGACAATTGATGCTCACCTAACTTTATAATAAATTTTCCTATGCATTGGGGTTTAAGATGTTTACATTAGAAACTACTAGTTTACACGAGACTACTCAAAAACATAGTTCAGAAATATATATATTAATTCAGAATTAACATAAATTAATTGTGAAAGTTACTAGATAGGCATATAAAAGACCTAAAATATAGTTTGATATAGCAAAATACATCTTTGGAATTTGAAAAGAATCTTTGAGACATTTTAAAGATATGTGCTTTATTGTTACAGGAAATTAAAACATTAATTTCATTGTTTCTGATTTACTAATAATGGGGCAGATTACAAACATTTTCCCTAAATTGTTCTTTAACTTGTTTACCAATCTTTAAAGTAATTTGGAATATGAGTTTGAGAGGTTGATTGAGCTATTTCATTTCCAGCTTACTTACAAACTTGTCAACTTAAAAATATTCTTTAAGCAATGGAATTTTTTCATTTGAATTCATTCATTTTGAATATGGCTCAAGCATTCACACCATTCATTTGCATACAGAAAAGCATTCCAATTTACAATGTGTGAATCTTGATGAATTTTACACTGAAAAAATTTTCTCATCTTTAAGTCTTTTCTTTCCTTCAAATTAAAAAAGATACTTGCTATTTTCTTTTCTATACCTTTAAAAAATATTTTCTTTGATGTAATATATTTTATCTTTTTTGCCTGATTAAACATAAAAATGTAGCAAAATAATTTCTTATTAAATTTTTCTTCTCAAAGCTAAAGTAGTGAAAAAAACTACAATATTAAATTATTTTACTTTCCCAGTAAAATTGTCTGTTTTACTGGTCTACATATTTAGTCTACATATTTCTTTCGAACCTCGTTTTTAAAACAAATCACAAAAGTAAATAGAATTTCTGTCAATCCAATTATCAGTTATCATATTCCATTAAAATATAGTGCATTATGAGACACAGACCTGTCAGAAGCATTTGAGACTTAAAACTCTCCAATATTCCAGTTGTATTTTAACTGTACCTCATTGCATGCTGGATTTCATTTGGACACAGGTTTCCTAAGGCGGTTAGGGAGGTAGGTAGGAAACAGATAGGCAGGTAGGAAACCAAAGGTAGAGAGATAAGGGTGAAGGGTGGAGTGGTACAAGGAGGAAAAAGTGGAGCGAGGAAGGAAGGAAAGTAACTGCTATTTTACATTCAATATCCATAGTGTATAGATAAAATATAACCCTAAGGTAATAAACATCTAATATAGGAGATTGTTCCCTAATTCCAGATAATTCCTAGAAAGTGTAGAAAAAGAAAGAGAATATGCATCATCTGGCCCTTTTTTTGTCCAGTGCCTGTCAACCTGTCTTCTAAGGAGAAATACATAATCACGTAAACACTATGATGTGTTGGATCGTATCAGGGTTTGTACGTCTGGTAACAACAGGGATATAGGTAGTTTGCTGTGGTCTAGCTCTAATTTCCTCTTATTCTTATAAGCCATCTCAGCAAATTAGTCGCATGACATTTTGGCTGAGAAGCACATGATTGCCCTGGGCTTCTGCAAGTTTACTTCGTCTACTTTAGCAAACTAAGAAAAGCACTGTAATTAATGTATATTTTGTTTTACCTCTCCCCATTCGTATGAGCCAATATTGCCAAAAGCTGTTCCTCCCCAAGAACAGAAAACAATAGTTCGGTCTGGTCTCCACCCTCTTTTAACTTTTGACATCAAGGCACGAATAAACGCTGTGATTATGGCAGTACTAGTGGCCCATTCTTGTCCATTGTAACTGTGTGCAGTATGATGATGGCTGCCAACTATGATATAGCGGTCTGAAAACAGAAAGGGACAAGAGCCATTTAAAAAAATGTAAACCTTAACAATAAATGTAATGACATTTACATAATCCTATTGCACAACCGAGTAATAATTAAGCAAAATTGTTCTAATAATTAAGACTATTTTAATTTTTTGCCCACTGTCTTAATTCACACATCTGTGTATATCAAAGCAGAGGCAGCTGCTGAAACCAATTATGAAACCAAAGCTTAGATTCACATTACTCTCCTTTATAACATGAATATTAATTAATGAAGCATACAAATATGCCGCAATGAAACCCTTATCTAACACTTTTCCAGAATCAGAGTGGGAAGTACCCTGTAAACAATGTATGTGTGCTCAGTAAATATTAATGAACTATTAATACATTTGAGAAAACACTTATTCAGTAGCTTTAAATATTAAAAATATAGTAGTCATGTATGGATTCTGCAATCAATTAATTGAATAGGGAATTAATTATAGCTTCCAACTTATAATTTCAGGCCCTCTCCTTTCTGTGAAGAAAAAAAAAATTCACCGATATCAAAAGTCATTCAATTGTTGAAAAAGTTGCCATTGTGCATATTTTATTTCCTACGATCATTCAGAATGTGTTAGATACACTATTAGGAGAGTTTTCCTAACACACGGAAATAGCCTATTCAATGTATATTACCGAATATTTTCAATAATAAAGCTGAAAATGCCCCTTGAGAGTTTCCTCTGATTTTGTTGTCAGTGAGTGTTACTGATATTAATAACATATCTGAATTGATCTGACCAATTATCCTCATACATCTGTGCAAAAAAATTTTTCTTCATTGAACATCATTTTACTTGATGGTAAATTGTGCAGACCCAGAATCCAGCCTGCTTATGTTTGAATCCAGCTTTGCAAGCCACTACTTGTATGACCTTGGAAAGCTTATTTCAACTTTCAATGCATTAGTTTTCTCATCTCTAAGATAAGAAAACAAATAGTACATCCTCAATTTGGTTGTTTTGAGTTTTAGAAGTTACTATTTGTCTGCCACTTTGAACAAAGCCCGCCACAAAGTAGGTCTTACACATGTGTGGAATAAATAAATCACCCTTTGACTTACAACACCAAAAAGCTACCTTATGAGAAATGCCACAGTATGAAAATATTTTAGTTTTCCATACAGAGACTGGCAATGGATTTGATTTGCCAACACTTTATTAAGATTTAATTAATGGTATATGTAGTATGTCTGTAAATGTTGAAAACTCAAGAATTTATTCACTTATCTCCCATAAATGTCTCAAAGTCTTTCCTGGAATTGTCTGCCTTTTAAATAAACCATATCTAAGAAACAATGCTAATTGATGATTATTTCTAATCTTCAAAGCTATTAAATAAAAAGTCAAGTAAATGAAGTCAATTTTTTTGTAAAATTCAAATAAGCAACATTTGAGAAGGTTTGCATATTTTACACTGAAGAATACTAATTGTAAAATTGATTTTTTAATTATAGGAGCTTATTTTGTAGCTTGAATTTTCTTCATTATAAAGCTAGTATAATTTGTACAACTGGGTTTTCCAATAACAACTTGCAAATATATCAATGATGATAAATATTCTAGTGCATTTGAGAACCTTATAATGGAAATTTGTTAAAATTCAACAGTAACAATTTTCAAATTTATTTATATATTGTATTTAAAGACGCTATGATAAGAGGTTGTTAACCTTGTAACTGTAAAGAAGTCAGAGAAAATAAGTGGCTTTCATGAATTTTTTAAGAGTTGGCCAGCAAGACCCTGGAGGCTATAAAACTTGATCTTAAAATTCTGAGCTAGCCACTAGGTACATTTTACTAAAGCCACGGAGAATAATAATTCTCCAAGGAGAACTTGAGTAAATATCTCAAAATCAATAGAAGTAGCAAAAGCATAATAAAAATATTGTTACATGCTACACTGTGTGACAGGCACATCACATAGTACTATGTGATTCAGCTTTACAATGTGTTTGGAAGTATGGCTATTAACGTCTTAATTAATATATGACATTTATTTTTACTTGTTTTAGCCTACATAACAACTGAAGGTTCCATCGGTAGTTCTTAACAAAGTGTAAAATTATTTAAATAAAAATCTAACAGGTGAGCTTTTGACCTTTTGTTTTTCTCCTTCTTTTTGTTGTTGTTGTTGTTGTTGTTGTTGTTGTTGTTGTGACAGTCTTGCTGTTGCCCAGGCTAGAGAGCAGTGGCGCCATCTCAGCTCACTGCAACCTCTGCCTCCCAGATTCAAGGGATCCTCCGGCCTCAGCCTCCCAAGTAGCTGCAGATGACCATTTTCATAAGCACGCTCAAAACCTAAAGCCATGCAGACATTTGACAAACTTGGCAATGGACCAAGGATACAGAGTGGGACTTAGATTAAAACTGGACAACTAAATTTGGAGACCAAAACTTTCATTTAAAAAAAAGAAAAGAAAAGAAAAACACCTAATAGCTAAAATCTTTCTTGGCCAGGCACACTGGCTCACACCTGTAATCCCAGAACTTTGGGAGGCCAAGGTGGGTGGCTCACATGAGGTCAGGAGTTCAAGACCAACCTGGTTAACATGGTGAAACCCTGTCTCTACTAAAAATATAAAATAAAAAAATTAGCCAGGCATGGTGGCAGGTATCTGAGTCTCAGCTACTCAAGAGGCTGAGGCACAAGAATTGCTTGAACTCGGGAGGTGGAGGTTGCAGTGAGGAAAAAAATAATTCTTTAAAATGTCTTCTTGATAAAATTTTCAACAGTGTTATGGTGAATATACCAAAAAAAAAAAAAAGTTTGGCTTTTGTAGAACATGCCAGCTTACCAAATCTCAACTCTTTTATCTCCTCCTGAGAGACCACCACCTCTCTCTCTCTCTCTCTCTCTCTCTCTCTCTCTCTCTCTCTCTCTCTCTCTCCCCTTTATTTTTGAAGAGTTATGGTAGGAAAGAGAATAAAGACCTACTTCTTAGTTTCAAATTTATCTAATCTAAGAGCGGGACAAATTCTAGCTATACCTAAAGTAGAATATTTAAGTGTGATATTAAATTATTACAGAGTATTTCCTTGTAAAGTTTCATATAAAATGTAGATTATAAATATTTAACCCTACTTACCTGGAGACGTCAAGCCCATTACATATCCAACAATATTAGTTACTGTTCTCAATTTTGTGACTGTCTGAACTTGCATGCTGACGACTCTTATTTCTGAAAAAACAAAAATTTAAAGACTTTTGTTTCTTTATATTTTATTGTATTTTTTAAATCTTAAAATGTATTTATCCAAAATCACCAGCAAAAGAATTCCACAGAATAGAATGTTCTCAGATAGCCAAAGTTATACTTTTTTTTGACAAATATTTATTCAATACTTGGTGCAGATTCTATTTTAGGTGCTTGTTATGCAATGATGACTAGATACAATTGCTAGCCTCTTTGAACCTCAGAGCCATAAATAGGCACTTCTAAACCTCACATTCAGTGCTGCAATGGGGGTTTATTATGAGAGCATTCAGAAGACCTTCAGGAGATATGGGCAACACATATTTTTTTAAAAGGGAAAAAATAGATTAAAACATTCCAAAGAATATTGAATACTTTTCTATTTTCAGAGAAATAACACGTGGATGATAACCTTTCCAGTATGACTCACTATTTTATTAACACTTTAAAAATGATAAATAAAGCATTACACAAAATAAAAGGATAATGATTCTTAAAGCTGAACATGTTTTCATATATTGGAGTTTCTATTTCTATCGAGGTTTGTAGGTCCCTTACCTCTATTCTAAATCTATTCTAATTGCTCTATTTCTTTGAATGTTTCTGTTTCTGTTTGATATTCAAAAATTTCGCAAATAAGGCAAAGACACCAATCAGGAGGGGCTCTAGTCGCAGAATTGACATAGTCTCTGGAGGTGAAATGTGTTAATCCTGTATTTGATGGATCCTGAGAAGTCTGGGTTGGGAGGTGGTTCTCAGTATCTTTAAAGTTTTCCTTAAAGCAGAGGTTTAAGTGTAGCCAGGTGGTAATGTCAGGGCAGTGTGGCAAATTTGAAAGCAGCTAATGCAAAGTAACCATATTATACTGGCAGGCCCACAAATGTCACTTCTTACTGCTAGATAAAAATTGTAATAATGAATATGCTACTTCTTTCCCTCAATGTACCCTTTCAAACAATTTACATGGAAAATCAGTACACTGAATCTGTTAAAATAACAACCAGAACGAAAGTAAAGAGGCCTTTAGAGAATGCCTGAGTTTCTTATCTATTTGTGAGTAAATCTACTTAGAGCCTGAGCACTGTGCTTTTAATTTAGGTACTATGCATTTTTGTTTCTTTTCAATTAACAGACATTGTTTTTTAGAGCATTTTAGTTTTACAAAAATACTGAGAAGAAAGTACACAGTTCCCAAATACCCTCTCCCTCCCAAGCTCCTATTATGAATATCTTGCATTGCTGTGGAACGTTTGTTATGATTGATAGACCAATAATGACACATTCTGTATATACATACACATACATGCATTCAAGGCTACAGATTTTCTATGCGGCTCTAGCATATTAATTTTTATATATGGTCTTATTATATTACAGATTCTAAATTTTTAAAATTTCTATTTTAATTTCTTCTATAATATGTATTAATTCAAATAATTTTCAAATAACTGCATATAGTGTGTGAATTACTGTTTTGATATTGATATATAACTTTTAATTTCTGAACAAAAAGCAAGATCTGTGTGCTACCTTGATATTAGGTGAGATTTATTTTGTGACCCTTGAGGCTATTGCATCTGATATATAGAGAATTAAACTTTTCAATAAGCATTTTATGAAGGATATGCATTGGAACAGGAAAATTGATGGGTGCAGCATTCCACACATATGTCCAGTAGGTCAAACTTAAAAATATCGTGGCTACAAAATTACCAATTAAACTACAGGTTTGCTCTGTTAATTACTGAAACATGTTAAAGTTTCCTAAAATAATAAAAGTTTATCAGTTTATTCTGGCAATACTACAAAACTTTTTTCATGTATTTTTAGACAAGTTTGATAGTTTTATACAAGTTTGGAATTACTACATCTTTCTGATGAACCATTCCACATAATTCTACTCTATCCTCAACTTTTTTTCCTAAAGTCATCTCCTCCTTCCCTCTGCTTGATGTTAACATAATTGCTCCATCTCTCGGTGGTTATTTCTCAGATACATTTTTTCCCGGTATTGCATTTCCTTTTGCCAGGCATCCCAAAGGCATCTGTGGCATGGGGACAATATTCATGCTAATTGTTTGGCCCACAGTTTCTATAATACATTTGTAGGGAACATTCTAAGACAGGATTTTTTATATTTAAAGGCAGATTTTTAATGTGTTTTAATCATCCAGAGCTCAGGAAGAAGAAAGCTTTCCTCTATTATGAGTGGATTTCTTCCTTTCTAGTCTTTCCACATCCACCCTATACCTATCATTTGATATAGAGGTCTTCCAGCTCCCTGCCTCCATGGGAACATGACCATGACATTTGTCCCAGTGTGGATGCTATATTACCATTTTAATTTTACCGAGACCCATAACTTCTCAGTACCAGGCAAACAGAATTGCAACTCTTTTGCTTACTTCTCTGATTGTTAATTCTGTCTTCATTTTTGCTTCTGTATATTTGGCTATATTTTATTTTTTGAGAACTGCTTTTAAATTTCCTTCAGAGATCTTAAACATTTGTACAGAAAGATTTTAAATTATTTTATTCTGCCTTCTTCTACATCTTGAGGTCTAAGACTCTTTAAAAGAAGCACAGAGGTTGGAGAAAATAAACATAATCTCTTGCTCCAGGAAGAATGCTATATTTATGTTGGATCCTTCCAACTGACAGAAGGACTTCCTTATGTATCACTAGGCAAAGACTAGGTCAAAATAATGACATATTTACATAGCAAAGAGCTACTTTTCATCTCTTTATTTACATCTTCACAAATGTGCTGATCCTGATGCATATTGTTTTATATTATTCCATACTCATATCTGAACATAAATATGCATAGAGTCTGTTTTTCTTCTCTAGACTCAGCACCATGATCACATTTTAAATTTTAATAATAAATATCAAAAAAATCTTGAATAAACTTTCTCTGAAGACTCATCTGCTGCTGTTGGCATTGCTAATTTAAACAACCCATTGGTAAGGCAATATTACTTTTCATTGCAATAACAATAGCAATCCTGTACTTTGAAATTTATCCTACAGGAATAATTCAGCTCTCTGCAGTCTAATCTATAATAGCAATTACAGAAAACAACATAAACATCCGAAACAGGGAAATGACTTAGAAAATTGTGATAAAATGTGTGGGCTGTTAAAATGTATAAAGAATATGTAGAAACATGGATACACTATAAGTGAAAAGAATAGAACACAGAAGGATATACATAATGATTGAACTTAGGCAAAAATGCATACGATTATGAACAAACTATGAAAAAGGAGAGACTAAATAATGGAGCAGAAATTGGGTTTAGCTGGCCTTCCCACATCTGCTGGAGTGAGGCGCTGTTGTAAAAAGGCTTGAACAAACCTGACCTCTGGGGTATTTTTTCTATTCCAAATCCCCAGGCATGATGGAATTTAAACCCAGAGAGGCCATCCCCTACTACTGCAGCACCTGAAACACTGAACCCTTTTTCACTGTAGAAACTTTTAGAAGTTTTCTCTTTATTTTTGTGCTTTTTGAATTTAACTATAAAATGTATAAGTGTTTTTCACTTTTTTTCCAGAAAAATTGTTATTCCTTTTTCAACCATTTTCTCTCTTACATTTTTTCCTTCTTCTAATATTGTTTCTAGAACTCCACTTTAATCCACTGTATCTTTTAGCTGTATTTTGTATTTCTCTGCTTATCCTTTTCTATGCCTCTCTGGATCTAAAAGGTCAATCTGATCTCCTAGCTCTTGAATTTATTCTTCAGTTAGATCTCTCTATGACTGTATCTATCTGCCTATCCTATCAATTACTATATTTCTTTCAACTCTCCTATTTTCCATATCTATTATTTCCTCTCATTTCCTAATGTTTTCTGATTTTTGATTTATATTGCTAATACATTTCATTCTCTTTTTGATTTTAATGCTTATTTTAAATTCTTTTACCATATGTTCCAATATGGTGACTTTGGGCGATACATGTATATATTATGCTAATTTTCTTTTATGGTGATTATAGACCTCAGGATCTAGTTATTTTGGCTTATGGTCCAGTATGGTATATCAGGGCCCAAGGATAGTGAGGATAGTGTCTAAGTGTGTGTGTGTGTGTGCATGTGTACCTGTGTGTGAAAAGACCTTAATGTGAGGAGGAAAGCAAGTGCCAAGGGAAACAGTGCAATGAGATAAGTCGCTGAAGCAAAGTGAGAATGCCATCTGCAGTTAAAAGCTGAATAACATGTAGTGTTAGAGCCTAGGTAGCATGAGGAAGTTAACCATATTGTGGTAGGGGAAGACAGAACATTTGATATACAGTGAATAGCCTGAATGAAGCAGTGCCTAGGGTTGGATCCATTGTGAAGGACGTAATGGCAACAATTGATTAAATGCAGAGTATCTAATTACCTAAGTAAATATATTGTGTATAATGAGAAGCCAATTTCTAACTGTTGAAGAAAAGATTTACAAACATGAAAAGATAAATAAAACTCAATACTGATATATTCTCATGTATATATATATATTTAAATTTATTTTAATTATATTTATATTTAAATTATAAAATTTAAAATATTTTAATTATATAGTATATACAAAAAATGAGAACATATCAATTTGTATTAATTTATATACTTATATATATAAAACCATGAGAACATATGTACATATATGTTGTTGATTATATACATATCTATATATATTCATAAGAAACATATATACAAAACCATGTGTGTGTGTGTGTATAACACCCATGCACATAGATTTAAAAGTAAATATAGCTATAAATCTGAGTGTATAGATACCTTTTAATATATTTACATAAAAATATAACATCAAAATATATTTTCCTAGTTTTGTTCATGGAGTGGTATGGAGATTTGCAACACCTCATTAGCAATGGAGGAATCCAGATCTGGTTTTCTAGACACCATTCTCCACTCAAAGGACCTAGACTCTTTGGAGAAATGGCTGATAACACAGCTGGCACAGGAAAAGTACAAGATGATTCGGTACATCTTATCATGCCAAAAACAAAGGAAATATACAAAGAATAATGAGTACATGTCAAAGGACACAGAACCCAGTTGAAGTTGCTATTATTGGCTAACATTTGACAATTTGAGTATAAAAATAAAAATAATCCTCATTTACAATCTATTGAATCTATTGTGAATATAAATCCTAATTAAGTAATGACTCAATACTGGCATGTGTAAATTAAAAAAACACATAAATACATAGTAAAAAGAAAAATATCATCTTTACAGTGGAATGTTAACTAATGAGTACAGAAAAAATGATAAAATCGCAGCTGGAAGTGATGGCTCATGCCTGTAATCCTAAAGCTTTGAGAGGATCCCTTGAGGCCAGAGTTTGAGATCAGCCTAGCAACATAGCAAGCCCTTGTCTCTACAAAGTTCAAAATAAATAAATTAGTCAGACATTGTGGTATGTGCCTCTCATCCCAGTTACTCAGAGACTGAGTCAGCAGGATCATTCGAGCCAGAGAGTTCACGGCTGCAGTTAGCTATAATGGTGTCACTGCACTGCAGTGACAGACTGAAACTCTCTTTAAAAAAAAGGAAACTCGGAGAGAGATCCAAGATGGCCGATCACTAGCAGCTCAGGATTGCAGCTCCCAGTAAAAGCGCAGAGAGCCAGTGGAGGCCACACTTACCGATAAATTTTCACTGCCCACGGTCCAGGACATTCCCAGCGGAGGAGCCCCACAGGTCGCCAGCGCGACCCTTTCGGCTGGCGCGGCTTTTTTGCCGGCGCCTCGGCTCGGCGGCTCTTGGTGTGGAGTAAACGGGACTGAGTCTCCTTTTGGATGATGTTTGGAGCTCTGGGAAGTCAGAGCAGTCCAACCAGCTGATTGAAAAAGGGACTGAGAAGCCAGACC
>CAUYQU010052877.1:0-75903 GCA_963574635.1 Cheracebus regulus | reverse complement strand
CATCTTGCCTTCTTGTTTTATTTCATTGAGTTGATCTTCGACCTCTGATATCCTTTCTTCTGCTTGGTCAATTCGGCTGTTGAAACTTGTGCATGCTTCGCGAAGTTCTCGTGTTGTGTTTTTCAGCTCCATCAATTCACTGATATTCCTATCTAAGTTGTCCATTCTCATTAGTATTTCGTTAAATCTTCTTTCAAGGTTGTTAGTTTCTTTGCATTGGGTTAGAATATGTTCTTTTAGCTCATAGAAGTTTCTTATTATCCACCTTCTGAAGCCTGATTCTGACAGATCATCACACTCATTCTCCATCAGGCCTTGTTTCCTTGCTAATGAGGAGCTGTGATCCCCTATAGGAGGAGAGGCATTCTGATTTCAGGTGTTCTTATCCTTTTTGCACTGGTTTCTTCCCATTTTTGTGAATTTATCCACCTGTTGTCTTTGTAATTGCCGACTTTCAGATTGGGTCTCTGAGTGGATGTCTGGCTTGTTGGTGATGAAGTTCTTTCTGTTTCTTAGTTTTCGTTCAGTGGATACCCCTTCCCCACAGAGCTAGGCCTCCCCAGGTTCAGCTGTGCTTGCTGTGAAACTCTCAGTCCTCAGCACTTCCAATTGCTATTCTTCTTGTGGGGATGGGACCAGCTGAGCCCGACTAAAAGGGCACCCAGTCCCGTATACTCCGCACCAAGAAGCGCCACGCTGGGGAGCCGGCAAAACAGCCGCACCGGCCAAAAGAGTCGTGCTGGCGACCCGTGTGGCTCCTCCGCCGGGAATCTCCCAGTTTGTGGGCAACAAAAATTCGTCTGAAAGTGCGGCGTCCACTCGCTCTCTGTGCTTTCACTGGGAGCTACAATCCTGAGCTGCTGCTAATCGGCCATCTTGGATCTCTCCCCCCACTCTGTATCTTTTAATGATGTGTTTTGTTTACTGTCTATTTCTCTGGAGCGCAGGGCTTTTTGTCTGCTTTATTCACGGCTGCATCCACACCTAGAGCGGCAGATGTGTGAATCCCTGTTTTGTGGGTGAGAGTTAGTAGGGGTTACGATGTAACAGCTTGTATTTATTAATCATTTTCTGTGTTTCTTCTATTTATCACTCACTTCACACACTCTAGCTTGCCAGTGCTCACAACAACCAATCCATAAGATGGGCATGGCTATGGTCACTCTTACATGTGCAAAGAAAACCAAGGCAGTGATGATGGTGTAAGGTTGGTCCTGGCTGGACTGCCACTCAAGTCCCTCTTCCTGCCTCACCAGCGGCACCCAGCTGGGTGCGCGTGTACTGCAAAAATGCCAGGACTGGGGTGAGCTGGTGTTCAAGCCTAAGAGCCTTCACCGCCCTGCACCTCTTGGCCTCCCACCAATGGCCAGGACTCGCCGGCGCACGAGCCCAGACTCATTTTGGCCGATCGTCCCACAGCATTTGGTGGAGCCTCTTGTCTTTTGGCTTCTCCTTGCTTCAAGTCTCTCTCTCTCTCTGCCTCTATCCCTGTTTCGTTCTCTCTCTGTCTGCTTCTGTCTTGCTGTTTTGCTCTCTTTCTTTCTCTGTCTCGTGAACAGCCCACCCACACTGCTGCCCCATGCATTGCCCTAAGACCTCCTCTCCACCCTCTCTTTTGCCCATTGCTCCATGGGACCAGAGCTCATCTTCCTCCTAGATTCGAAAGCGCTGTGTGATCTGGCTTCAGGAGACTCCCCATCCCCATGCTTCTCTCCCAATGCAGGCTGGCGCCACTCTTTCCCCCACCAACCCTATAGTCATTCCTACCTCTGCCTTTGGGATGCCGTCTCCTATTTTCTCAGTCTAGCCAAATAATCTTCCCCTACCTTTTATGTTGAAAAATTTAGAAAAACAGAACAACTATAAGAATCATACAATAAATACTCCTACATGCTTTATCTGGATCCACCAATCATTCACATATTTCCTCTCTTCTTTCCTTCCCTGCCTCCCTCCTTCCTCTCACCTCTCTCTTCATTTGTAACAGATCTCACCCCTCAAATTTCAGCATGTGTCTCTTTAAAAAAGGACATTCTCCTTTATAACTGAAATATAATTGTTACCCTAAAATTTTAACTTTGATCAATATTATTATATAATACATAGCCTACTTTCAAATTTTCCCAATTTTCTAAATAATGTCCTTTAGAACATTGTGTTTTAGTTGTCATGATTCTTTAGCCACTATTAATCTTGAACAATTTCCCAGCCTTTTTTGCGGTCATCTTTCATGATATGGACATTTTTGGAGAGTCTAGATTGGCTATTTAGCAAAATGTCCCTTGGTTTAGACTTTTAAGTGTTTCTTCATGACTAGTTCAGGGTAAGCATTTTGGGCAGAAATACTCTCCTCCCTTTCTCCGGCCTCTCTCTCCCTGGGATCATCCCACCCACAGGCTGCCACATGCTTCGCCTGCCCTTGGATCTCACCAAATCCTGCCAGGGCTTCTCCACCTAGGCCCAACCCCTGGTGTCCAGGGACTGGAATGGGAGGAGCTGGGGAGGCTGCCCTTCCCTGCCCACTGGGAAGACAAAAGGGGATCCTTCATCTGGAGAGACTCTGGAGGCAATGGTTTGCTCTTCAGATGGTTTTTGGTAGCAGAAACTTCTGTTCAGTCACATCTTACATGGAAAAGCAATGGAGACTGGTCCTACTCTTATTGAAGGATATGTGTGTGGATGCACGTGTGTACATGTGTCTGTCCACCTGCAAGTTTGTTCGTGAGCTTGAGTTCTGAAACCCTGGGTTCTCAGGTTCCCTCTCTGCTCCATCGTATCCGTTAGATATTTTCATAGAACTCTTAGGGCCTCACTGATCCAAAGAAGCCGAACCCTGCCAATATCCGTGGGACTTAATGCATGCTGGCCTGGTGCTAGGCCTGGGAAGGGATTGAGGGTGGATAGTACAGTGGCAAAGCACACTGGTTTTGTAGTCAGATAGATCTCACCCTGTTTCTTTCTGTTGTGTAGTTCTGGGTAAGTTCTTCACCTCTCTAAGCCTCAGTTTCCTAATCCATAAAATAGGGATAATAATAGTATCTACTTCTTGTGAAGTAGAAATGTGAAGATGAAATGTAATAACACCTTTGAAGGCCTGGCACCTGATAGATGCCTCCACGTGGAGTGAGGAGAGGCGGGAAGGGCTTCCAAAGGCTGGGACGCTGAACTGCCCCAACTAGCAGGCGGACACTCAAGAGCAAATTGTCAGAACAGTTGTTTCTGATACACAGAGGCTTGTTAGTTTCCATCCAAGCCTGTCATTCTGCGGTAGGTAATCAAGTCGGGCTTTGATGGAGGATGTAGTGGATTAGGGTTGGGAGGAGTTTCCAGGCCCAGCCCTTGGCAGTGACTTTAGGGAGGAGAGACTTTCAGAGCCCATTGTGGGAGCAGAAAGGCAAGGAGACCTAATTCACACCAGCCTCTGCCTTGGTGCTTACCTCACTCTGTGCTTGGAGACCACGGGAGCTTGTCCAGATGTGAGAGAGGAATTCATCCCATAGCTCGGTTGCTGGGGGGTCTGAGTTCTAATCTTGGCTCAACCAGTGACTGTGTGAACCGCAGTACCACTCCCTGCTTCCCAGCCTACTTTTATCATCTGTAATTTGTATGTGTGATTGTGTTTGAATTCATTTATTCTTTTATCAATGTTAGTTGAGCACCTACTATGTACTAGATGCTGGGATATGGTGATGAACTATGGAGACAAGGTCCCAATCCTTGTAGAAGTTACATTCTAATGGGAGAGATACACAATTAGTAATCAGAACTGTGATGAATGCTGCAAAGGAGAGGTGTAGAAAGCTCTGAGACTGACTGGTGATGATAGGGGACAGTCAGGGAAGGCATTCTTGAGGATGTGACACCTGAGTGAGGCCTGAAGGGCATGTGGGAGTTGGTTATGCCAAGAGAAGGAAGGGATGTGTATGTAAGGGCAGGAGAGAGCTCTAGGCAGAGGAACTGTATGTACAAAGGTCCTGGGGCAGAGAGAGTGCAAATGATCTACAAGCCTCTGCCATGTGAGGATCCTTGACATACCCTCCCCATCTCATTTGACTCACTGTAAGTGCCTCTCACAGCACATGGGAAGCTCAGACGCAGCCTTCATTTCCTCTGTTCTCTGTGGCTCCAAAGAGTAGGAGGGACAGAGAGGAAGCTGGAGAGGGAAGTTCCATTCCCTTCTAAAGCCCCATCAGTATATTCCTTGCATTTTGGGTCCTCTCTCCCATTGCCCCACTCTCATAATGGCACATGTCTTGCCATGGTTGGATTTTTCTTATTTATTCTGCTCCCCTGTTGGCTCTTGTTCCCTTCTTCCTAGCAGTGTTGGGAAAAATCTAGTTTAAAAAATTGTTCAAAAAAACTTACTTTGTGTGTGTAATCTGTGTCAAACTACCTTATCTCAGTGTAAGTGACCCTCCCCTTGGAAAGCAAAAACGAGGTGTGTTTTATATGGGGAGTGTCTTCCATGGAGTCATGGCCTCCACAAGGCTGCAAGGAAATCCTACCTAGTTCTGAGAGTTGATAGGGAGACATGGCAAAGGCTGGGTGGGTGAAGGCAGTGACAAGAAGGGGTGGTGGTGGTTACAATCAGAAGGCTGCAGGTTGGAGAATCTAGCCCTCAGCCCTGCTTTGGCTTTGTGAGTAGCATGTAGATGGCAAGAGAAAAGCCTTTGGAGAGGCCCTCCTGACCTTCAGCCTTCCTTAGCCAGTCCTGGCTATGAGTTCCCTCAGGGCTCATCTGGAAAGGGAGTAGGGAATTGTCTTAAGCTGGCTGGTTATAAGGTGCTGCCGGTACCCTGGAGTTGGACACTGAAAGCAAACTACTCTAGTAGGCCCCTAATGGCAACTGAAGGACTAGGGGCTGCTGACCGAAGCCCCACTATGCTGTTGCATGTGACCAAGAAGGCTGAGCACAGCCCATGCAGCTGAGTGTCCCTACAGTGCCAGGCTGGAAGCAGACAACTGCCAAGGATGGATGTCATCTAGGAGGCTGAAGGCGAGAGAGAAGGCTGTGGGCTGGCTAAGTCCAGGAAGAGGGAGGATCCTGGGAGGAGGTAGTCCACGAATCTGGGTTTGAGGACCTCCGTGGGATGTGTCTGAAATGGATGTATGAAAAAGTTGTCAGACTGATTTGAGGCTGAGGAGCTGGAAGACATGGGCTCCACCAGTCTGGTGGGAAGGCAGATGGTCCTCCAAAGGCTGTGGCCAGTTCCAGAGCACACTGTGTGGAGAGAACAGTGACTCTTCCTCCAAGCCGCATGAGTCTGTGCCATGTGGGTGGCTGCATTATTTCAGGTCCTTATAGCGCCAGGCAGCTTAGCTCAGCACAGATTCATTCAGCTCTGCTCAGCCCAGCTACACATACCTTCTTGCATCTGACCTCTACCCAGCTCTGCTCAAGGAAACTTGGCTCAGTATGACCCAACTCGACACAGCTCAGAAACTCAGTACAAACTCTCTCCTTTCAATCCAACTCCATGAAGCCCTGTTTAACTCAACCTTACTCTGGACAACCCATCCCAACCCACCAAACTTAATCCAATTGACTCGATCTCCCCCACATCTACTCAACTCATTCAGGAGAAAACACTTCACAGCACACATGACATTTTCAACTCAACTCACTCTGAATCAAATCAATACAACCCAACCAATTTCAGCCCAACAGAACTTAACTACCTTAGCTCAGTTTATCCCAGTTTTATCTAACCTTGTCCAAGTCATCTGGGCCAAGACTAGTCCTGCACTTCCCTGTTTATTCCAGCTCAGTCCAAAACACTCAGTCTAACTCAAATCAGCCCAGTTTGATTCAATTCGGCTGAACTGAAGTTTTCTAGATTTGATTTAATTTAGCTTAACCCTTCAGTAACTCTCCTTAGAATATGAAATCTAAGGAGGTTGAGAGTTTTGTTTTTGCCACCCTTGTACCCCAAATATATCAAACAGGGCCTGATACACAGTAGATACTCAATAAGTGTTTCTTAATGGAATTGTTGAATGAAGCCTTCCTGGCCCAACGTAACCCAATTCTACTTAACTCAACTTATAGATCTTAGTTTGACTGAATTCTACAGTTTCTTATATCAACCATCCAATTTGTAAAAGTGTCATGTATTACTCAAATTTGTGCCAGGAATTCTGGTGCTGGGAGTATTTCAGTAAAAAGTTGACAAAGCCTCTATGGTCATTGAGCTTACATTAGAGGGAGAGACACAAATAATAAAAATAAACAAATATATGTACGTGTGTGTGTGTTATAATGTTAGATGGTGATAACTACAGTGAAGACAAATCCAGTAGGATAAAGGCGAAGAGAACAATGAGAGGGGTGGAGGAGTGGTTCTGGTGGCCATATTGGGGCAATGGATGCAGCAAACCACCACCATGGCACATGCATACCTATGTAACAAACCTGCATAATCTACACATGTACTCCAGAACTTAAAGTATTAAAAAAAAAAAAAAAGAAATGTGGTGATGGTGCATGTCTGTAATCCCAACAATTTGGGAGGCCGGGGCAGAAGGGTCATTTGAGCCCAGGAGTTTGAGACCAGCCTGGGCAACATAGTGAGATCCCATCACTACAAAAAAAAAAACAAAGAAAATTAGCTGGGTGTGGTGGCAAGTGCCTGTAGTCCCAGCTACTTGGGTGGCTGAAGTGGGAGGATTGCTGAGCCCCAGAGGTAGAGGTTGCAGTGAGGTGAGATTACGCCATTGCACTCTAGTAATAGAAAATCTCTCTGAGGAGGTCAGGTGTGGTGGCTTATGCCTCTAATCTCAGTACTTTGGGAGGCTGGGGCAAAAGGATCGATTGAGGCCAGCCTGGGCAACATAGCAAGACTTCATCTCTACAAAATATACAACTATTAGCCAGGCATTGTGGCACGTACCTGGGGTCCTAGCTACTCAGAGGCTGAAGTGGGAGGATGCTTGAGCCCAGGGGTTTGAGGTTGCAGTGAGCTATACTTGTACCACTGCACTCCAATCTGGGCAACAGAGCAAGATCCTATCTCTAAAACAAAACAAAACAAAATGAAAAACAAGTGTCCCTGAGGAGATGATGTTTGAGCAGAGACCTGAACCACCTGGAGGATCCAGGCTTCTGGTTATTGGGAGCAAGTGCTTTCCAGGAATAGGATGCAGCAAGTGCAAAGGCCTTGGGGCATGAAGCAGATGTGTTCAAGGCCAGTGTGGCCAGAACAGTGTGAGATCCAAGAGGCTTATTTAAAGGTGGTCTCTCCTACTGTTGTGTTAGCTTTGAGAGGGTTGGGACTGTCTAGTATACAGCTGTACTCCTTGCATCTGGCACATGCTGACGACATACAGGACACTTAAAAACTGTTTTTTGAATGAAGGAGTGGATCCAACTGAGCATCCTGCAAACTGATTAAACCTAATTAGGTTAGTTGAACTCAGCACATTTGAATTCAGCTCAGCTCTAACAAGACTTTTTTAGATCTTGCAGCCTCCAGAAAAAAAGGCTTCAGTCCTACACTCTGAAGACTACAAGGTTTTCCGAACTTTCCTTCACCTCAGTGAGCTTGTCTATAAAATGGGAACAGTAACATCTGCTTTGCCTCTTTTGTGGGTGTTGTGGGATCGAGTGAGACTGTGAGTGTGAAAGCGCTGTGTATACAATCAAGTTCTGGGGCAATCTTCCTGTCCTTGGAGCTGTGTGAGTGAGGAGGAAGGAGGGCAGGCTGTGTGACTGCCATGGTCACTTCTGTTTATGACATTCCAACAATCTGTGGTTCTGTGAGAATGTCTAAGACCCAGGCCTGAGAATGCTCTTAAAACGCTTCCAGGCATGCCCGGTGGATCTAAGACAAGGTCTGAAGCCCTCACTGTGGCACACGAAGTCCTTATGGGTCTAGCCTCCCCGTCCACTGCAGCCTCCTCTCTCCCTACTTGCTCCCTGGATCTCTGTGCCCGGCTCCGCTGGACCGCTTGTAGTCCTGCGTTCCCTTCTACCTACTACCTTCTTTCCTTCTCTCTTGCCTCTGGGTCTCTGCCCCTGTGGTTTTCTCTGTCTAGACTCCAATTCCTTCCTGCTTTTTCTTTTCCTATAAAAAAATCTCAAGTAGGTGCCACAAGTTTAGTTAATTGCCCTCCTCCTTATGACAAACCATCATTATTCTGCAAGGCCCAGTCTTATTTTGTTGTATTCTATGATTTTCCTATCCCTTCATTTCCCATCCTCGCTTCTATTTCTCTCTTCCTTATAGGTCCCCACTCTCATATATTTGGTGTTATGACCTTGGAAATGCACATTGTTTGAAAAATATACGGTGTTCTTTCCTTTATGTATGTTTTTCATTGACATAAATGGCATTTTGCTTTAGAGCACCTTCTGTTTCTTATTTTTTCCCCACTTAACACATTTTTAAGATCAGTCCATATCATTGCGTGTCCCTCTAGAGTCCAGTTCATCATCTAACTCCATGTGTGCTGTAGGCGTACACTGTATTTTCTCACCCACTCCCTGGTGCTGCCCAACTCCTCCATACCACAAACAGTATCCGAGTGAACATTCTGTATCTTTCCCCTCCGAGATCAGGGCAGGAGCTTGTTTGCTGTGAATGCCCATAGAGGGCTCATAGACATACCTGGATTTAATTTCCCTTAGTCCTGCCTGACTCTACTCTAGCAGTGCACAAGGGTTCAGGTTTCCTCAAGTCTTTGCCAGCATTTGGTATTATTCAACTCTTACATTTATAGTCTGATGGGTGTAAAATGGTATCTCATTGTATTAATTTGCATATCTGATTACCAGGGAGGTTGAGTGTCACTCATATGCTTGTTTGCCCTTTGGGCTTCCTCTGTCCCTCTTTATCTGAGTTAAGGCCTGCTGGTCCTACAGGTCTTAGCACAGGTGCAGCTCCCCTGGGAAGCTTTCCTTGAATGCCCTTTCTTGACTGTGTGTCCTGATTCCTCTTTGTTCTGTGGATCCCCTGAACTCCCCATTGTGACAGAACACGTCCTATCATGTTGTAATTGTCTGGCCCCCCTCCCGACTATGAGGTTTTGTGGGGGCAGGTAGCTGCCAGGTGATAATGCCTCTCCATGTTTCTGGAGTATGGTACAGGGCCTGGCCCAATGAAAGTGGCCAGGGAATGTTTGACGAATGACTGACTGAGAATGAGCATGACATGAGATAAATGAGGATAGATCATGACACAGAATGAGTGCTTTTGAAGGGCTGAGGGGTCATGCTGGCATGGGGCAGGGTGAGCCAGGCAGAGGCCTGGGAAATTTATGGCTGGAGAGGGCAAGGGAGAAGCAGAGCAGGAGAAGGAAAGCTAGATTCAGAGTCTATGGCTGTGCCACAGGCTTGAGAGAGACCTAGTGAGAGAGTCCCCCAGTGCTGGGGCTTTCGTTTGCTATCTCTTATTGAAGGAGCCAATCGTAGGTGCTCAGCCTTGGCTGACAGTGCGGACGTAACTCGGAGGGGAAGAAGCATGGCTGCCTCTGACATTCTGCGTTAGTGTTTTGCTCACGAGTCCTGAGCGGTCGCCAATCTCTACTACCTCATCTAATCATGGTTCTTGCTTCCTCTTTCCCCCTGCCCTAAACCTGAGTCCAAGACACATCTCTCAACTCACTCGCAGCCTTTATCTTGGAGCCAAAAGCTGATGGGGCTGTTGGCATGGCCTTGAGCTTCAGACTCTTCTAGCATCAAAAGCCCTTGCAGTCACTAGCAGCTGCATCTGTGGTTGCTTCAGCTGGAGGATTCTCTCCGTGGCAACCCACTACCCCAGCCTGTGGCTGAGGTCATTCTCCGCCGGAGTCGGCTCCCTTCTCTTCAGCTCCCTTCTTTTCCTTCTACGTGGTTTGGCAGAGGCTGAAAGGCAGAAGATTATAGGCATGCAGTACAACCCCACAAACCAGCGTGAAACCCCAGGGTTGTCTTTTTCCACCCTCTGCCTCTACTTAGTTTTTCCTTTCTCTGAGGAACTGGGTTCCCAACATCTCCTTCTTCCCCAGGATCAATCAGTTGGCAGGGTGTTGTGGGAAATAAATTTGCATCCAATCATGCCCACGGCAACCAACCTAAGCAGGGCTTTTGTTTCTGTCCTCAAGCCCAGATGCCATTCTGTTTAAAAGGCTTGGGGTTTACAAAGCTAAGTGGACTAGAACCTAACTTTTAATAGCACATTTGAACAGAATTTAATGAGGTTTTAAAACAGAACTATAAAGTGGTTTTTCTGCAAGGACTATTATTAATCATAAGAATAATCATTGCAATCTATCTCATCTGCCCAGCATGTTCCAGTATTCAAAACATTTTCACATTAGTCATCTCATTTGACACTCATAACTCTCCTGGGAGGTCAAGAGGGCTGGCGTTACCATCTTCATAGTTTAGGACTGTGTTTCTCAAACGTTCATGTGTGTAATGATCACCTGGAGATCTTGCTAGGCTGCAGATCCTGATTCAGTGTGTCTGGGGCTGGCCTGAGATTCTGTGTTTCTAAGGAGATCCCAGATGAAGCTGATGTTGTAGGTCCATGGATGACACTTAACAAGAATGTGTAGCTCAGAATACTCAAGCTCAGAAAGGTTAAGTGACATCTAAGTATCCATAGAAAACATGGTGTCGGTGCTGGAATTTCTTCCTTTTTTTTTCTTTACCTTTTTTTCTCTCTTGTCTTTTTTCCTTTGACAAATACCAACCAAGTGCTTACTGTGTGCTAGATGTGGTTCTAGGTAGAAGAACAAATGATATTAAAAATATTTAACAACAGGGTAAGGTACAAGCACTAGCTATGGCATTATCTGGGGCATTCACAGTTTAGAGATGGATGGGGGATGGTCCAGAGGTCTCAGGATGGCTAGGCAGTTGGGGGATATCCAGGGGGTACTCAGTAACAAAGCCTCTCAATATTCTGTACCATTTATATAATATCCATAAGCACATGGGATGTGGAGAAGGATTGGGCAGAGCTCCTGGCCTTGACCAGTTCACAGTGCAGTGGGAGAAGCAAACATGGATCGTAGAGGCTGGCGGAGCATTCTGGTAGTGCTTATCAGCTCCATAAGGGCAGGCAACTACGTTCATCTGTCTCTTTGCTGCTGTATCTCCAGTGCTTAGGCAGTGCCTGGTGCATGGTGGACACTCCATACATAATTTTTTTTTTTTTCAAGGAATGAATGACTGAACAGGGCATAAGGGGCCCAAAAGGGAGCCATTGGCAGGTCTGTTCCATCTGGGGTGCAATGAATTGAGTGGGGAGGAGCTGTCAAGGAGGGCTTCCTGAGGGAGGCGATACTGGAAGCAAGTCTTAAAGATCAGTGGGTGTTCACCAGACAGATGACTGGGGGAGTGGGCAGGTCTGAAGCAGGGGTCCTGCTTTGTCCCACAGCTGCCTTAGTACAGGGAGCTGGCAATTCTCTCCTGTAGTTAGAATGCTGGGCCACTCCTCTGATGCTCTGCTCTTCCTCAAGGTGCTTGGGGCCATTTGGATGTGGCATCTGGGTTCTTCCACCTCCCTAAGAAGTCTTCCCTTTAGAGAAAGAAGGGGCCTCTCCTGGAGGATGACCCAGGCCTGCTTGCGCATACCGTGTTCAGAGTGGGCTCAGGCCCAGGAAGGGACCTCTCCCGTGCTGACTGTGGGGCCTCAAAAATGAATCAGACAGCTCCTCCAGGAACTCCTAGTCAAGCCCTTCCAGATTTAGCCTCACAGGCCGATGGACTCTCCTGGCTGACAATGCCAGCCATCTGACTCCCCCATCCCCGCACTCTGACCCCACAATCTCTGGCCCTGGCTGCTACTACTTCTCTTTCTCTTGGTTCCTACTTCAGTAGTTTGCGATGGTTTTTGAATTCCCATCTTACAGAGGTGGAGACAAAGACTTTGAGAGAAGCAGTGTTTTGACAAAAGACATGGAGCGAACTAGAACTCAAACCCTGGGCTCTGATTCTGGGCCCAGTGACCTGAGACACCAGGCAAACTTGTACTCAATCAATCAATATGCAAATATTTATTGACAGTCTACTGTGGGCTAGGATCTGTTCTAGACTTTGGGGATCCACCAGTGAGCAACAGAGCCAGAATCTCTGTTCTTGTGGGACTTTCTCTTTAGTTGGGGGTTGGGGGTTGGGGGAGATGAACAATTAAAAATGAAAAGTAAAATATAGATGGCAGGATGGCAGACCATGGACATGTTATGGAGGAAAATAAAGCTGGAAAGGGGGTAGGAAGCAGTAAGGGGCTGTGCTTGTAATTTTAACTGGAGTAGTAGGGACTGCCTCCCTGGGAAGATGACTTTTGGATAAAGACTCGAAGCAGATGATTGAGCAAGCTTTGCAGATATCTGAAGGAAGAATGTTCCAGACAGAAAAAAGAGCAAGTTCAAAAACCTCAGTGGGAAATGCAGAAGCCACTGCATTTCCCAAGGGCTATGGCACTCCTTTTAATGCGATTTTGATGATCACAGCCACACAGGGACAAGATTCTTTTTTCATCTGTTCTCTGAATGTCCCACGGGGCATCCAGTACCGCGGCTTTGCTAAGCCAGGGCGCTGGGAGTCCCTGCAGCTGCTGGAGTGGGTGGTGACAGCCAGAGAGGCCTGCAAGAGCCCACAGTGCTGGGATGCCCACTCTCCCATGGCCTCTCTGCACCAGTGCCCAGCCTGCTGTCTGCAGCCCTGGGACATGTCTCTCGTGTAGTGTAGTATTGAAAGGTTGATCTCCCCATTAGAAGGGATTTGTCAGCACGAGCTGAGGCTTAGTAGCCTAAGCCATGGGTCTGAAGGCTCAGACAGGTTCAGGGCCCAGAGGAGCTGACTCAGGCCTGGCTCCCCCGGGAGTCAGGGAAAGGCCACCAGCTGAGACTGCCGGGGGTCAGAGTCAGGATGAATTGCTTGGTGTCCCCAGGGGCACTGCCAAAGCCACTGCCGTTCCCAGTATTCTTCCTGGGGTGTAGGAGCAAGCTCAGGTGACCTAGCCTGGCATGCAAAGCTGGACAAAGCCCCATGGCTCATCTGGGTGGCAGCACAGCTCACCCTGCACTCTCTCTCTGGGTTGTTTCCTCCAGGCCGCCCTCCTGAGTCCACCTGACAGTTTACCTGATATCTCCACCAGGATGACCCATAATCCTCTCCAACTGAATGCATCCAAAACGGGACTCCCATCCTCCCTGCAAAGCCGCCTGAGTCAGCCAAACATAGCCAACTTTTACCATTTCACAGTCTTCCTTGTATGTCAACTCACTTCAGTACTTTCAACAGCCTTGTGGGTCTGCTCCAGCCCATTTCCAGATGAGGACACTGAGGCGGGGGGAATTACATCACATAACACTTGCACTGTCCTGGCTCACTGAGTCATAAACTTGGACTCCACCTGAAATGCTGCACATCTGTCCTTCCTCCCTGCCGTGACTCCATCCCAGCTGCTGTCACCATTCCTTCAAAAGACTCTGACAGCTTCCTAGCAGGTCTCCACTTTTGTACCCTCTAGCCTATTCTCTCCCAGAGCAGATCAAGTGATTGTCAAAAAAAGTACAGAGCGGATTTTGTCGCTTCTCGTAGTTGTTAGGCTAAACCCCAAACTCCTCAACATGCCCTGCACGCCCTATGCAGCATGGTTCCTGGGTCCCCCTTCCTGGCTTGTCTTCTGTGTCCTCTGTGTCCCTGGCCTTGTGTTGCTCAGCACACACCAACCCCACTGTCTTTCTTTTAGTTCCTTGACTGTGACAAGCTCTTCCCCATCTCAAGGCCCTGCCATGCGTTGCATCTTCTGCCTGGAAGACTCCTTCATCACCTCATTTACCATTATTCTTCAGGTTTCAGTTTAAATGTCACTTCCTCAGGGAAGCCTTCTTTGACTTCGTTTCAGGTGTCACCCCCTCTCATGGCTCTCCTATGGCTTCCAGAACTTCATGTTGACAAAAAAATAGCTAAACTGCAATTAATGAGTTATTTGCCCCTTACTTGTTAGACCCATGGCTTTCCTGCTGGGTCATAAGGCCCAGGAGGGCAGAGACTAAGTCTGTGTGGCCCATTGCTGTATCCCTAGCGCAGCATCTGACACATAGTGCGTGCCCCATAAGAGGGCTGGTTAATGAGCAAATCACCTTCTCAGCCTTTCTTTTCATCTGGTCCCTATTGTTCTCCTAAACTGCTTTCCTTATTTCCCTTCACACTGCCATGCAAATTCCAGCCTCCTTGCCCTTGCTCATGCTATTCCTGCTGCCTGATGTCCTGCCCCTCTCTCTACTCACCCACAACCTACCAGTCTGTCAGGACTCCTCTCTGGCCTCTGCTCCTCCAGGAGGCCTTCCCTTTGCACACTAACTAACAGGTTAAGTGTCTCTCGTTCTTCTCGTCATCCTGTGTGATTTCTCCTCCGCTATGGCCCCTGTAAGAATCCTTGACCTAAGCTCCGTGCAGTCAGGGACCAAGCCTTCTTCTCAGTGCCCTCCCCAAAAGCGGTGAGCTCTGAGCTTGGGCACAAGAAGCAGCAAGTAAAGATGGTAGTCTGCTGTTTCCATTTCCCCTGGTCTTTTAGGTTCCACTGGAAGGTGAACCTCTCCATGCCGCACCTCCTCAACTTGGACCACCTGAGTGCACTTCTCATCCACTAGATTCCATGAACAAGTTTGTGAGAAAGCAGAGGCAGTAGAAAAGCAAGGATTTTGGAGTCAGATAAATCTAGATAAAGTCCTGTTTCTATGAGGTTCAACCATAATGAAGGTGCTGATTCCATTAGGTTGAACTATATGAAGTGGGCCAAAGACGATTGGATATCAAGTTTCACGTGGCTCAATTTAATATGTAATCTCAGGCAGTCAGTCTGATGCCTTTTAGACTTTGTTTTTTTCATCTGTGAAATGGGAGGAGTAGAGCCTCATTTATGGAATTGCAGAGAGGAGAAAATAAAGTTGTGTATCATTATGGGTCAAAGTTTGAGTTCTGGAGCCAAGGCCCAAATTTGAACCCAGGATCCCCCATCTTATTGGGGTTCCTAATTGCAAACAACAGAGTTCATTATGGCTAGTTTAAGCAGAGCAGGGATTTATTACAGGATGTTGGGCCTCTTACAGAAATCTCTGGAGACTCCTGGGAAAAAAGCCTGACAAAAGCATGAGGACATTTTTAGTGAAAACACCACTGACTGGTCACTCAGTCCCTATAGCATTTTGGGCTGGATACCAGAGACTCCAGTACTCCATTCCAAAGAACTGGATGCCTTTGCAACTGCCCTGGCCATAAGATCATTTCCCCCACCTGACTGCCTCCTTCTTCTAAATCTAGATTTCATCTAGGTATGTCTGATTCATGGCACCTAGGTCATATGTCTGACCCTGAGCCACAAAGAGGTCTGGGAGTGAGAATTTTCTGGCTTCCACCTGGAGAATGTTGGACTCAGAATGGAGGAAGGAAGGGCATTCAATGGTGACAACCATTTGCTATTTCTTTTTACTAGCTGTGTGATCATGGGTAAGCAACTTATCCTTTCTGAGCCTTGGTTTTCTAATAGGTAGTATCTATTTCATAGGATTTTGAGGATTAAATGCACGGATTTGTGAAAAAGCCTTTAGAAGACAGCCTGGCATACAGCAAACCCTCAATAGATGCTAACTTTAACTATTTTTATGTGATTATTTAATATGGATTTGAGACCTCTTGACATAAAGCCTAGCATAGAGATGATGCTCTCTAAGTGTTTGTTGAATGAAAACCCTTGGCTGAGATATTAGTGTTCAGAATTCCTCTAGCTGGCAGAGAGCACCACAGACAGCTAGAACCCATGGTGTGCTGGACCAGTGCCTGCCCACTGCTAATTTTCAGAAATTTCACTAGCTAGTTAATATCATACTGGTAGCTTGAAATCTGCCACTCTGGGGGAATTTACACCAGGGAAATTGGGAAACACTGCAAATCAGGGCTCCCTTCTCCCTAGAAATGGCAACCTTATCTGGTTAAACCTTTACCTGCTCATACAGGGTATGAAGTATATAAATTGCCTAGCACCATGCCATCTCACTTGGGCCCTTCAAATTTGGTCGTTCTCTCTAGTTAGCAAATTCTTAGGATCAACTTTATTTTCTAGGTGTCAATGAAAATAGATGAACCCCTGGATTCATGGATATTTCATGGTTTCCTTTGTGGATACCTCTTTTGTACTGATGAATATCTACCAGACAGGGAGTTCTTTTAGAACAGGTCCCAACACTGGGCACAAGGTCTAGCTAACACACAGTAGTCCAGGAGGCATGGGCGGAATGGCTCCGTGGATGAGATTTGTGCAGCTGGAGCCCTTTCCCTTCCCACACTGTCTGGCAACACTCTTTCTCCTTTCCTGGTGCCTCCTAGAGGGGCATCGCCACTTCTGTTTTCCTTTTGCCATGTGGATCATATAAGAAGGAGTGTGGTGGAGGCTGGGGAGTGGGAGGGGATGCTCCAGTGTTGGGAGTTGGGGGCTGCCTCCTGCATTAGAAACATTCCTCTGATTGCTCTGCACAGCTCAGCAGGCTGCCCTGGCTTAAGACTAAAAGAAGGGAGAGGCAAACACCCTTCATTTTAATTAAAGCCAACTTTACATTGTTATTCCATTTGCCTGTGTTGTTGCACGAGCTTACAATAAAGTTATATGGCGCCCCCAGGACAGCTTCAGCTGCGTGATAGAATGTGTCTAAGTTCAGCACTCCCCGACTGTACTCAGCTTCGCTGCAGGGAGAACCACAGCCCGTCTCCTGTCGTTACTGGGGCTCCAAGCCATCACTCAGGCTCAGACCTGTGAGCAGTGCTTTTATTTCTATTTCACATTTGAGAAACATTTATTGAGTACTTTCTATGTGCCCAGCAGTGAGCTAGGTGCTGAGTCTACCGCTGACACATGGCTATGCCTCTGGGGGTTCACACAGTCCAGTCTCCAGGATCTGTCCCTGAAAAATCTCCTGAGATGTGGAGCTCCATGTGATTACCCCCAGCTCCCTCCTCAAATGCTTATTTTGGTCTTTCTTCTTTTGCTTTGAGGAGGCATCAGCAATTCAGCTAAGCAATCCATTATGTTTAGCAATTCCGTAAGTTCTTTCATATCTGACATCTCTGATTCTCACCATGTTCCATGCAGACCCTTCTGCTCTTCAAGCTCTGTGCAAATACCACCTTCTCACTGCAGCCTTTTCTAGCCACAGCTTTCCCTAGACCCTTTGGTGTTTCCTTTGCCCCCTTTTTGTGGATTTTATCACACATTTTGAAAGCTATTTTACCTTATGTTTTAGAAATAGGGTGGCGCTCTTTTCCCCCAGGCTGGAGTGCAGTGGTGCACTTATAGTTCACTGTAGTCTCAAATTCCTGGGCTCAAGCAGTCCTCCCGCCTCAGCCTCCTAAAGTGCTGAGATTACAGGTGTGAGCCGCTGAGCCCCCCCCGCCCCCACTTTTTAAAATTAAGGTATATTTTACATACAGTGAAATGTAGGGCTCTTCAGTGTGGTTTGAGGAGCTTTGAGAAATGCATATACCTATATAACCATGACCTTAGTCAAACCAGGACATTTTCATTAGTTTCCTAGTAAGTGCCCTCATAACCTTCCCCAATCAATTCTACCCTCCAGAGGCACTTTTCTGACTTCTAACACGACAGATTAGTTTTTGTTTTGTTTTGTTTTGTTTTGTTTTGTTTTTGAGACAGGTTCCCAGTCTGTCACCCAGGCTGGAGTGCAATGGTGTGATCTCAGCTCACTGCAACCTCTGCCTCTCGGGTTCAAGAGATTCTCTTGCCTCAGCTTCTCAAGTAGCTGGGATTACAGGCATCTACCATCCCATCTGGCTAATTTTTGTATTTTTAGTAGACAAGGAGTTTTACCATGTTGGCCAGACTGGTCTCAAACTCCTGACCTCAGGCGATCCACCCACATTGGCCTCCCAAAGTGCCACTGCAGCCAGTGAGGTTAGTGTTTGCCTGTCAAACTCTTGTGTTTTACTTTTTCTCAGAGCAATGTTTCTGAGCTTCATCTATGTTGTTGGTAGATTAGTGGGTTGTTCTTTGTGACAGCTGAGTTGTATTGTATTGAATGGAGATATACCACATTTTGTTTATTCATTTATTTGGGTTATGCATAGTTTTGGACTATTATGAACAAAGCTGCTGTAAACATTTCTTATACAAGAGAAATGGACATATGTCTTTATTTCTTGGGTAAATACTCAGCAGTGGAATTGCTGGGCCATTGAGTAGTTGTTTTTTTAACTTTATATGAAATTATCAAAGTGGTTTTTCATTTTACACTCCCACCAGCAATATATGAGCATTTTTTGGCTTCCTTCCCTCCCTTCCTCCCTCCCTTTCTTCCTCCCTCCCTCACTCCCTTTCCTCCACCTCCTCTTCCTCCTCCCCCTCCCCCTTCTCCTCTTCCTTCCTTCCTTCCTTTCTTTCTTCTTTCTTTCTTTCTTCTTTCTCTCTTTCTTTCTTCTTTCTTTCTTTCTTTTCTTTCTTTCTTTCCTTTCTTTCCTTCTTTCCTTTCTTTCTCTCTCTCTTTCTTTCCTTTCCAGAGGTCTCTTATTTTTAACACCTGTTATGCCATAAACTCATAGGGAAGAGGTTCCAGCAGTTCTGGTTCCTTTGCATGGGCTCTCACAAAGTATGCTTCCCTGGGTGGAGCAGGCTGGTGCTTCTGCTGAACCCAGGTTCCTTTCTCTTTGGCTTCCTTCTTTTTCTGATCATTTTTATTCACACATTTCAGGAAGCTATTTTGGCTCTTAGAGTGCTCATTATGCACATTAATTCTGTTGGCAAGAATCTTGCCCAATAAGTTAACTAACTAATGCTGAGTGACATTGTAGACTCTTCCAGTTTTGCCATGGTAACAATTTTAGGGCATTACTTTTTGAACAGTGCTCATTTCCTTGATGTCTACAATATTGCCTTTCTTATAGATTCATGTGTATTTAAAGGAACAACTCTATGTTTTCTACAAGGCCTAGAGAATATGTATCAGGTGCCTCTCCTCTTTCCCTTTGTGTTGTTGTTTTGGTGAGTTACTGGAAGATGGAGGTTGTCCAAAAGGCTTAATCATATTTTTTGATGAATACAAGTTTAAAATTTGATCAGGTCCAATTTAACAATTTCTTACCTTAGGGTTAGTGATTTTTTTTGTGTCCTCAGTAATCTTTGCCTAGTCCAAAATCACAAATATGTTTCCCCATTTTTTTTTTTTTAGAAGTTTTATAGTTTTCACTTTTGAGTTTAGGTCTAGAATCAATTTTGAATGAATTATTTTTTGGTATGGGGTGAGGTAGTGGTTGAGGGTCAGTTTCCCCCATATAGCTATCTAGTTGTCCTACTGCTATTTTTTGAAGGGACTTTCTTTTCCCTATTAAATTGACTTGGTCAAAAGTCAGTTGATATGCGTGGATCTATTCTGGACTCTGTTCTGTTGATCTATTTGTCTATGCTTATGCCAGTTCCAACTTTTTTGATTATTGCAGCTTTATGGTAACTCTTGAAATTAAGTAGTCTTAAGTTCCTGATCTTAAGGAAAGAAGAGCTTAATATTTCATTATTGTCATGTTAGTTGTATATTTTTCACATTGAAAAATCAGATTGAGAAAGCCCTTTTCTATTTTTAGTTTGCTGAGAATTTGGAATGTAGAGGGGTATTGAACTTCATCAAATTATTTTTCAGCATCTATTGAGATGATCATTTGATTTTTCTCCTTCATTGTATTAGGAAAATTGCAGAAGTCACCTGTATTCTTGAGATAAGCCCCACTTGGTCATTCTATCTATCTGTCTATCTATCTATCTATCTATCATCTATCTATCTATCTATCTATTTTATATCATATAGACTATATGTAACCAAATTTGTTTTGAGAGTACTTTTAAAAAGATTTTTGTGTTTATGTTTTTGAGGGATATTGGTCTATAGTTTTCTTTCTTATAATCATCAGGCCTGGTTTTGGTTATCAGAATTATACTAATCTCATATAAAATTGGAAAGTGCTTCCTCCTCCTATATTTTCTGAAAGAGTTTATGTAAGTTTTGTATTATTTATTCATTAAATGTTTGAAAAAATTCTCCATTGCAAACACCTGGAGTTTTATTTGTGAGCATTTAAAAAATTATGAAAGCAATTTCTTTAAAGACAGGGCTAATTCAGAATTTCTATTTCATCTTGCGTCAATATTGGCAATTTGTGTCTTTCAAAAAATGTATTCATTTCACCCAAGTTGTTGAATTAACTAGAATAAAATTTTTCATAATAGTCTATCATTTTCATGTCTGTAGTGATGTCTTTTATTTCTGTTGTTGGCAATTTGTATCTTCTCTTTTTCTTTTTCTTGATCAATCTAGCTAGAGGCACATCAATTTTATTAATCTTGTCGGAGAACCAGTTTGGTTTAAGTGGTTTTCTTTATTGTTTATTTTCTATTTCAGTGAGTTTTACTCATTGTCAACATTTGTCTTCTTCTTTACTCCTCTTTTTCTATATTCTTAAAATGGCAACTTAGATCATGGATTTTAAATTATTCTTATCTTTTAACATAAACATTTAAAGTTTAAAAATTTCCTATAAAAATGACTTTAGCTACGTTCCACAAATTTTTGTGGTGTTTTCATTTTAATTCAATGCTCATGCTCTTACTCCATTCAGTGTCTTAGAGTCTTTACCTCATCAATTCATGTAGAATAGCCCCTTTGTCATTACCAGCCTTATTTACTTTATTCTGCCTCGATTTTTACTCTGCTTTATTTTTTAAAACACCTAATATTTATTATATTTTTATAACAATTTTACTCTGCTTTTTAATAACAACTTATACTGTATTACTATAATGTATTTATATATCATATTATACATATATAATATATATGATATGAGATTACGGCAATGTTATAATTTATTTGTTCATCTTTTTATTATCTGTTTTCTCCACTAAGCTCCTTGAAGGCAGGGACTATTTATTTTGTTTGCTGATGTATCTCAGCACTTTAGAAGAACCCCATAAATATTTGTTGAATGAAGGAATAGAAAAATTATTTGACACCTTGTGCAAATAATCCCTTCTCAGAAGTCTCATCTGGCAGTTTTCTTTTATTCTCAGACAAGTTCACCTCACTTGTTTATACTGTTTTTGTGCTTGCTTATACTTTATCATTGATTACAACTGTATCATTATTGTCTGTTTCTGTCTCCCCCACTGACCACCTGCCCAAAGGCAAGGATTATGTCTTTATTCACCAGTGCTCAATACAGAGCCTGGCACAGAAGAGACTAGCAAATGTCTGACAAATGAAAAAATGAAGTGCCATCAATCACTCCTGCCTTGCAAATCATCTGTGAACCAGACTTGGCTGTTAGACTAGAGGCCTCCCCATAAATCTGGAAGATGTGAGCTAGCAAAAGCTTTTAAGTTTATAAGATGGTGTTGTCTGTGATTTGGGCAATGAAACAAGTCTGCACCATGCTTTTCAATTTAGAAAGCACTTTCCTATACATTATCACATTGGACCTTCACAATGTACCTGGGAAGAAGGCATCATTATCCTCATTTTTCAGATAAGGAAGCACAAGCTTAGAAAGTTTAAACCTTGTAGCCAGGAACTGGAGAATTTGAGACTGGATCCAAGGTTTCTGAAATCTCCAGTCTTTTCCCAGCACAATGGAAGGAAGCGTGTGCATGACCTGAGGGTAAGATGAGTTCCAAGGCCTCATGGTCAGGTTCTGGAAGGTTTGGTATCCAGTAAGCTGATGGTCTCATCAGGGGTGAAGGTGCTTGTGTAGGCTGAAGTACACACTGAACGTGAGCTTTGTTGCTTTGATCCATAGACACAGCCTTATGTAAGAAAAAGAGCTCTTGGATTTTATATTTTATTTTCATTTTTATTATTATTTTTTTGAGACAAAGTCTGATGCTATTGCCCAAGCTAGGGTGCAGTAGTGTGATCTCGGCTCACTGCGACCTCTGCCTCCTGGGCTCAGGCCATCCTTCCATGTCAGCTTCCCTAGTAGCTGGGACTATAGGCATGTACCACCTTTTGGATTTTAAAACTGATCTCTCTCTATTATTAGTTAAGAATCTTGGGCTAAGGACTTCTCTCTGAGCCTTGGTTTTCACACCTCTAGAATGCAGCTTAAATATCCACCACCTAGAGTTGCCGGGAGAGTGACATGAGAGATTCATGTAAGTGGATTTTGTAGGGACTCATAAAGTAGCTCCTCTCCTCCTTTTCATGGTTCCCTAAAATGCCCTTGTATTCATAGTATTCTCCCTGGTGGCTTATCTCTCATGGATATTGGACAACAGAACAAGGGAAGGGTGGCACAGCTGGATGGAGAATCTGCAAGCTGTCATTGTTCCATCATATCTGAGCTCCCAGCAGTTAAGCAATGGCTCTGGCCCCATGCTGACAGTCTGGAATGAGGTCAGCTGGTAAGAAACCACAGCACTTACTGAGCACCTGATCATAATGACAACCCAGCAGCTATCATTTACTGACTGCTATTTATTGTTTATTCTGTTCAGAGAAAAGATCTGAGCCCAAATTCCCTGGCTAGGTCCTGAAGGTCCTTCCTCCAGATCATCCCAGTTGTCTTTCCTCTAATCTTCCGGCAGCTAGATCCTGCTCCCTGTACTTCGTCTCTGGCTGTGGTCCTGTTTCAACTCAAACCCTCCTCTGGGTCCCTTCCTCTAATGTCAGTAGCAGCATAGATTGAATATGGCATGATTTGATTCCAACTAATCTTACCATCTGTATTTCCTGCCACTCCGAGTCTATAGCCTACACATTGGTCCCTTACTGCCTTTCCCGGAACTTGGCCAACACCATTGTTCCTCTAGGCTTCTCCCTATGCTGTTCCCTTTGCCTGGAACATCCTTTACCAGATCTCTACTGGCTCTTGATGACAGGTCTCTGCCCAGCTTGATGATTTTGCCAAGACCACTTAAACCTGTCCAAAACCTGACCTATTTTGCTTAGATGGACCATGAGGCTCTGGTCCTATAAACTCCAGTGCATCCAGGATAAGGATGCCAGATGTAACAAAAAAAAAAAAAAAAAGGCTTCCAGTCAAATTTGAATTTCAGATAAATAACAAAGTTTTTAATATAAGTATGTCTGTACAATATTTGGGACATATATGATTTATAATTTGTCTAAAATTCAAATTCAACTAGGCATTCTGTGTTTTTGTGGCAATCCTAATCCATGAGTGTGTAAGTGTATCATAGCTCTGCAGCCTTCTGAGAGGGGTGATGCTTTTGTTATGGCTCAGACTGGGAGAAGGCGTCAGGGGCCTGGAAATGGAGTTGGCTTGAGAGGCTGTCTAGTCTAAGGCCCCCATTTCACAGACCAGAGAATGAAAGAATGTGCCCAAGTTCACACAGCCAGGGGGGCAGCAAAGGGGAGGCTGGAACTCAGGGCCCCAGATTCCCAGGCAAGGCTCCCTCCTGTGCCAGTAACTCTGTGCTCTGGGCTGATGGAACAGCTCAGGTTCCCACTCCCCTGCCCCTGACCTGCCCTTGGCTGGCTTCAGAGGGGGGTCTGATGACGAAATGTGATCCTGCCATAAAATCTATACCAAACCAACTCTTCTCACAGCCCACCCGCCCACCTCAAAGGGGGGCGCCTAATCCCCATTTATGGAGCCAAGCAGCTGGGCCCGGCCTGAGTCTTTGAACGTGAGCTTGGGGTACCCTGGGTCAGCCTGGTCTTGGCGAGAGGAACCTGAGAGTGAGCGCATTTAGGGAAGCCGAGCAAGCTGAGGGGCCAGCCGGTCCCAGGCCACCCAACCCAAAGAGCACCAGTCAGGGTGACAGTATAAAATCAGAGCAGCTGAAGGTGGAGGGTCCACAGAGACACATCTTTCAGGGTGTGTTTGCAAAGACTGGACTTTACTCCAGCAGCTGAGGAGAGATACTGGAGGTTTAAAACGGAGGGCAACACAGTCCTATTAGAAAGATGGATTGGAGACCCCTTAGTGAGATGACTCTGGAAGTAATTTGGGCAGAATGATTACAGTTCTAACTCTGAGAGTGATGGCAGGATGGAGAGAAGTGGAGAGAGAGGAGAGGTGTCAGGAGGTAGTGTCTGGACAGCTTGGGCTCTAAGGAGTCACAGGGATGCCCGCTGTCTGATTGGGGTGGTGTGGTGGGCAGAGGTGCTGCTATAGACGAACATTAGGGAAGGTGCAGGAAGATGCTGACTGCCCTCTGGGGATGCTGAGAGGGAGGAGCCTGTGGGGCAGCCAGCAGGGATGCAGAGGAAGGTGAGAGCCTGGAGTCAAGGAAGACAGTTGAGATGGAGATGCTGAGTTGGGCATTATCAGCCTATGGACCTTGAGACCACGGTTACTGAGGGGAGAAGAGGTTCGAGGAGTGAGCCCTGGGGAAAACCAACACTAAGAGCTAGGCAGAAACGGGAGAGCCCACAGAGGAGACAAAGAAGGCAGGTCATAGAGGAAGGAGGGCAACCAGGAGAAGATGAGGGTGTGAGGGCCAAGGAGCAGCGAGGGCTCTGAGAGCCCCACAAGCCAAGCCTGGGAAGCTCTTGCTGGGTTTAGCAGCAGGTAGGTGGCGGCCTCGCCCACAGTGGGGTAGTGGGTCTCAAGAGGTGTGCTGATGTGCAGAGGAATGGGAAGTGAGGAAAAAAACTCCTTTTTTTTTCTTTTGAGACAGAGTTTCGTTCTTGGTGCCCAGGCGCTGGGGTACAATGGTACAATCTCAGCTCACTGAAACCACTGCCTCCTGGGTTCAAGCAATTCTCCTGTCTCAGCCTCCCAAGTAGCTGGGATTATAGGCATGTGCCAGCAGGCCTGGCTAATTTTGTATTTTCAGTAGAGACAGGGTTTCACCATGTTGGTCAGGCTGGTCTCGAACTCCTGACCTGAGGTGATCCACCTGCCTTGGCCTCCCAAAGTGCTGGGATTACAGGCATGAGCCACTGTGCCCTGCCTGAATGTAGACAACTCTTTAAAGAAGACTGGTTGGGAGGAGATTTGGGGGGTGCAGTAGCTGAAAGAGAACTGAACTTGAGGAAACAGTTGAGGAAGTGGGTGAGGAGTTTACCCACTGATGGGAAGGAGGCAGTAGAAAAAGGGAGGTAGAAGAATGTCTTTCAGACTTTCTTGACACAACCCAGTTAGACAGACATGTCCTTCCAGACCTGAGACACTTACATACACTGACACACCTGAAACATAAGTTTTACGACATGTACTCATCTTTCCTGTGTGTGATGTGCTCTGATGTTTTCTTTCCTATTTTACTTAAAAAAAATTTTTTTTTTTTGAGGCAGAGTTTTGCTCTTGTTGCCCAGGCTGGAGTGCAATGGCACGATCTCAACTCACTGCAGCCTCCACCTCCCGGGTTCAAGCGATTCTCCTGCCTCAGCCTCCCGAGTAGCTGGGATTATAGGCGCTCACCACCATGCCGGACTAATTTTTTGTATTTTTAGTAGAGACGCAGTTTCACTATATTGACCAGGCTGATCTCGAACTTCTGACCTCAGGCGATCCTCACGCGCCTTGGTCTCCCACAGTGCTGGGATTATAGGCATAAGCCACAGCGCCCAGCCATTTTTTTTTCTTTTTTTTTTAAGAGGCAGGATCTTGCTCTGTTACCCAGACCAGAGGGCCGTGGCATGATCATAGCTCACTGCAGCTTCGAACTCCTGGGCTCAAGTGATCCTCTTGCCTGGAACTATAGATATATGCCACTATCCCTGGATAATTTTAAAATTTGTTTTGGAGAGACAAGATCTGTCCAGTCTGGTCTCATACCCTTGGGCTCAAGTGATCCTCCAGCCTCGGGCTCCCAAAGTGCTGGGATTACAGACATGAGCCACCATGCCCTGCCCTATTTTATTGTTGAAAACTGCTGGTCAGAGTGCCTTGAACTGAATTTGTGAACCTCAAATGGTTCAAAATGGGCAGTTTGAGAAATTCCGAGGTAGAAGATATGGACAAAGAGGAGGTGAGTCAATGGGATGAACACTCCTGGGTGGATCCAGAGGGGAAGAGCTGGCTTCTTGTGGGAGGAGAGATGCCATTCATTACAATAAGAAGGAAGGAGATGAGGTTTGGAGAAAGCACAGGTAAATGGGTAGGTTTTGTGGCTGAAAGTTGATTGCTTTTGTTTTCTCCATGAAGGTCACCTGTTGAAAGGGCAGGGGAAGGAAGGGAAAGGTTGGAGGACCTGCAGAGGGGAAGATTTGAACAGCCATTGTGGGAAGCATAAAGAGCCAGGGAACAGTTGCATTTCCTGGCAGTTTTCAGGCTCAGTGGAGGTAGGCAGCCATGAATTTAAAGTAGTAGGCATTAACCTGGGATATTAGTGAAGCCTAAGCAAGAGAGTCCCTTCTTCTTTTTTGGTAGGGGACAGTTAAGGCCTGGCACAAAACAAGGGCACAGGGATTATATGATAAGTGAATGAATGAGCAAATAGTTCAATGAACAAATTTATCAATTCAACCAATTTTTATTGAGCACCTACTATATGACAGGTTCTGTTTTAGGAGGGGAATACAGGGGTGACAATGGCAAAATTCTTGCCCCTTTGGAAGCAACATATGCAATGGAGCTTTTGGACTTCATAAGGCTTTTCTGAGGATTATTTTTGTTTTGTTTTTATTTTTAAAGGTAGCTAACCCAGTCTAATGGAAAATTTGGAAGGATGATTATCATCTTGCCACATCTCTCTGTGCTCCCTTCATCTTAGGCTTAGATGAAGAACTATTTCAGCCTAAGATGAAGGGAGCACCATTTTCATTTTCACCAGCTCAGAGAGGCAAAGCATCTTGTCCTGGGTCACACAGCATGTCTGCAGAGAAACTGGTAGGGGTGGGGACAGCAGTTTCCCACTTCCAGAGCTGAGCTATTCCTGCTCACCACATACCAGCGTCTCCAAAGATTCTGACTGTGGTAGGATAATGGGGTGGGAGCTATGGGTGCCTGGATTTTAGCTTTCTGGAGGGAAATCTTGACATGCTTTTATTTTCCCGTTTCTCTGGAGTGGAGCAAATAAAAGGCAGTCAGGGGGTCCATCAGGCCTATGGGTACTGGCTTGAGGCATGGCCCATCAGTGGGAATATCTGACTTCAATAAAAGGTAAGGGTGCTGCAGGACCTAGCTGCTCGCTCTTACACCACGGACACCAGAGAAGGTGTGGGGAGTGGGGAGTCAGCATTTGTCAAAGTGTGTGTGAGCACAAGTGCATACACACAGACACATCAACAGTACAGATGCTTGTGCAAATGCAAAGGTACAAGTGTGTATTCAGATTCACAAGTAGAGTCACATATACAGGCACATACACACACAAATACACTCATGTTCATGTTCATACCCAGGCACATGTGCACACACCCAAACAGACACACACATTGTAAACATGAAGAGGTGTAGGTGCATGTCTTTGGCCATATTCAAATGCACATACATTAAGTGTATACTCACATGTGTATACATAAGCACACATACAACAAAGATCAATCTAAAAGTGCTCATTGAGAGGTGCACACCGTGTATGCACTCAGGTTTCTGCAGCCTTATTTCTGTCTCAGTGCCTTTGCCCACGATCACGTGGTCTTTTGCCTCAGGGTCTTTGCATAGGCTGTTCTGCTCCTGAAATGTCTTCCCCTGCTGCTTGATCTTTCAGTCACAGTGTAACTAGCCCTTCCTTTGGGACCTTTGCCTGGAGCACCTACTCAGAACCCTCTACTTTCCCTTTCATAACACTCAGCCTCTGTTGTTTTACTTGTCTGTTTCTCCCTAGATTGTCAGCTGTCTGTGGCTCCACATAAAAGGGCCTTAATAAATACATATAGGTCGGGCGCGGTGGCTCACGCCTGTAATCTCAGCACTTTGGGAGGCCGAGGTGGGCAGATCACAAGGTCAGGAGTTCCAGACCAACCTGGTTAACACGGTGAAACCCCGTCTCTACTTAAAAAAAAAAAAAAAAAAAATCCCAGGCACGGTGGCAGGCACCTGTAGTCCCGGCTACTCCGGGGTATCGCTTGAACACGGGAGGCGGAGGGTGCATTGAGTCGAGATTGCGCCACTGCACTCCAGCCTGGGCGACAGAAAGACTCCGTCCGTCTCTCTCTCTCTCTCTCTGTCTCTCTCTTTCTCTCTCTATATATGTTGGTTGAATGAATGACTGCCATGTATGGAGTACTTACTCTGTGCCAGGATCTGAAGTAGGTGGGCACAGCTGTTTTCTTTCTGTTACTGTTCCCTCAATTTTATGGAAGAGGAAACGGAAGTATCGTGAATGCCAGAGCTGGGATTTGAACCCGGGGTGAATTCTTTCTACTCCCAAGTGTTTTTCTGATTTCCCTCTTGCCCTGGAGTTTACTGCAAGTCGACTTCAACCCCCTCTTCAGAGCAGCTTTGCTCTGTCCCCCACCGGGGCCCCTCCCGCTTAGGGCGGCTGGGGGCCTGGGGGCCTCGAGTCTCTGCTCGGCTGTGGCGTCAGGCCTAAGCTGAGCCGGGCCTTCCCCGGCGGGGGCAGAAAGGGACTCCTGGGAACAAGTTTGTAGGGGATGCGGCCGCGGGGGGGTTGTTCAGAGGACTCTGAAGGGGACCGTCACCAGGAGAAAGCTCTTTCCGAGCTGAGAGGAAGCGCAGCGGGCGTCCTTCGCTTGGCCGGTTCCGGCGCTCTCATCTGGCGGGAAAGCCAGCTCCTCCACGGGGTCCCCTGCGCGTCCGCGGTCCGCTGGCGACGCCTGCCCCTTGCCAGTCTGTCCTGGCCTCCACTCGGTCCCGGAGGCAGGGCTGGCGGGTGGCACCTTCGGGCCCCTCGGGGCGCCCGCCCAGGAGTGGGGCGTGGAGCGGGCGGCGACAAGAGCGCGGGCGGGGACAGCGCGCGGGCCGCAGGGGGCGGGGCGCGGTGGCGAAATGGCTTTTCCAGATTAGGGGCCCAGCCCGCGCTGTTGACACAGTCATAAGTTTTAATGAGAAATTTTGAGTATTTGTGTGGGAGACGCAGTCTCTGTGTGCACAGATGCTGCGGGCAGGCGGCGCGGGGGGCCGGCCCTCTCTGGGGCCGCCGCGGCCGCAGGCCCGGCACGGATTCCTTTCAGGCAGAGGGGAAACATTTAAACTCGCTCACCTTTGAACTGCCAGGGACGCTGTTTACCTTGGCTGCCCGAGTGGCAGTTTTACAGATATTAAATACCGACCCGAGGCTGAGCCGGGCTCCTTCGCCCCCCACCCCCGCCCCGGGGCTGCGCTGGGCACACCGAGGCCCGGGATGCCCGTTCCACCGGGGGTCATCTCAGCGGGTGTCCCAGCCCCTCTTTGCAGATGGCTTTCTGTAACCGGTGCGGGGAGACCCCCTGGGGCTCTCCGTTCTCGTCCACTCCTCAGCCCATTCATCTCCTAATTCGATTTTCTGTGTCAGGGCGGACCGGTGTGGAGGCCGGGAGCTGTCTGGCCCTGCTCGCACATTTGTTTTGGCGTCTCTGCATCTAGAAAGGGGATATCGTAAGCGAAGCACCTCCTAAGTAGGGGCTCCGGTGGCCTGGCTCTGTCTTTTCAAGGGACAGAGGAGACCTGTCTCCCGGAAGATGTCTATGGGACAGAGGAGGGCTCTGCCTGAGCCGCAGGCTTCAGCGGGCAGGCAGAGGGCTCCCTGCAGAGGCACAAGCCATGTTGATTTTACGGAGCAGGCTGCTATGCACATTTCACTGCTGATTTATTGGTTTTTAACTAGATCCTTATGCTGGGCTAAAAAAGCCATCTTGCACTTTGCAAGGCTCTGCTGACTGCTGCCGAAAATGACACACGGGGGCTCCTCCTGCCCTCCCCTCCCTCCCACCTCACCCCACCCAAAGGGCCCTGGCAGAGGTGTGAGCAGGCAGTGCTGTTCTGAGGAGGAAGCCTCAGCCTGCAGCCTCCCTGCCCCCGACCACCTGTGGTGTATGTTGGGGTGAGTATGTTTGTGTGTGTAAGAATTTATGGACCTGGAGGGAGGGGCCGAGAAAGGGGCAGGGCCTCTATTGAGCCTGGGCACAGACTGCCCTCCTTTTCTCCCGCAGGCCCCACAGAGCACTTGTCATGTATTTTAATGAACTTTGGGGTCAGACAAATCTAGATTGACCCTCTGGTCACTATCCCACTGTGTAATTCAGGCAAGTTAGGTAACCTCTCTGATCCCTGAATTATCATCTTTGGAATGGGCATAATTCTTACATATGATGTGGGGATCACATGAAATATTGTATTATTCGTGTCATACACTAACCCAGTGCCCAGCACACAGACGGGGCTTACTGATGAGATTTGCTCCCAGATTTTCCCTGCCACCCTGGCTGGTCACTCCTGGTAAAGGAGAAATCCCTGAACACAGGGGGCAGCTGACTTCACACTGCCTCCTGGTTCTACGTCCAGTGCTTCACAATTCAAATAGAAAATTGTATACTAATGTAGACCATAAATTAGTAAGTTATAGACACTTTTAACCCATTAGCTCATCAAATTCTTGCAAAAGTCCTATGAGAGAAGAGACAGGGTAAAAAGAAGTAGCAAAGTCATTTCACCCAGAGAGATAAGGGATGTTATCACAGAACTGTGATGGAAGCCAGCCTGGGCAATTTCTAGTCTAGATAACTCTTCTTGATGTCACAACTGCCTCTCATATTATTCAACATTGCTCCCTTTCTTAGGGAGGATGGTTTGGAGGAGGATCTTACTTAGAGGGATCTTAGGTGCACAATTCGTGTACCTTCAGGCATGGGAGCAAAGTGGAGCTATTTTAGAAGACAGGGTTACCATGTGGACATCCACCTGTAGAAAAGGCTTCTTTGGCCAGCCCTGGAAGAGCAACTAGGTCTGATTGAGACGCCCAGAACTCGAGGAGCCCAAGGAGGATGCTGGCTGCATCTGCAGAATTCATCAGGCGGCTTGATGGGTCGCCGTTAAACAAAGATGGGATAAGGTTACATGTGTTTTCCGTGGGAGTCGGCTCCGATTTCAGCCTGATGATTTAGTCAGGTGTAAGCATGAAGTTTCCAATTTAGAGAAATAAATCTCCAGTGATTTTATTATCCCCTGTTTTACCCTGACACCCAACTTCACCCCGGCCCCCTGTCAAAGCCCTCATGATGTGTTTATATAGGGCACACTGTAATTGATTGGCGTGCAATAGAACATGACACAGAAAATGTGGCCTTCCCCACCAGGCCCAACTCTGGGAGCTTCCATATTTCATCATCCCCTGGGCCCAATCTAAGGCTCCCACTCCTGTGGCCACAAATTCTTGGGATTCTGGGTTGTCTGAGAACAGGAGCACAGGGCCAAAGGGTCCCATCAGGCCCCCCAGAGCGGCCTCACAGGATGTTCTGGCCTGGAGATGGAGGGTGAAGGACATGGGGCAGAGGCATCTGTCATGGGTAGAGAGGCTGGTTGGGGTGGTTAGACTCATGACTTCAAAGGTCTTATCTACTCTGAGAGTAGTTCAACTATCCATGATGGCTCTAAGTTTGGTTCTAATTCAAAAGTTCTAAATTTCTGAGGTGGTCAGTTTAGAAAATCTGTTATCAGGTATATATGGATCTGTAGCCCTAGATTTATGATTCTATGACAATGCCATGTAACGTATGTGATATAATGGTATACTATGGCAATACTTATAATAATATGAATACAGCCAGGCACGGTGGCTCACGCCTGTAATCCCAACACTTTGGGAGGCCAAGGTGGGTGGATCACGAGGTCAGGAGTTCAAGACCAGCCTGGGCAACATGGTGAAACCCCATCTCTACTAAAAACTACAAAAATTAGCCAGGTATGGTGGCAGGCACCTGTAATCCCAGCTACTCAGGAGGCTAAGGCAGGAGAATCGCTTGAACCCGGGCAGCAGAGGTTGCAGTGAGCTGAGATCGCGCCACTGTACTCCAGCCTGGGCGACAGAGTGAGATTCCATCTTAAAAAAAAAAAAATATATATATATATATATATGAATACAAATGTGGCTTTGAATACTGATATCAATGCTAAAATGAATACCAGTTCCAATATTATCATTTATTAAGGGCGTTCAATGTGTTCAGCACTGCACTACACATGTTACATAATTCTTTCATTTAATTCTGCCAACAACCCTATGAGGCATTGTCTCCTTTTTGCACATGATACCATTGAAGATCAAAGAGGGTAATAACTTGTTCAAGGCTACACAGTTAGTTGATGTTTAAGAGTCTGAGATTTTTAAATTCTTGCCTATAAAGCAGTGGAAAAAGTAGACAGATATGGGTGAGAAGCAGTCCCGACCTCACGGTTTGTGGTCAGAGTGCACCCAATGATTTCTCACAGTGTTTATCCCAGTGTCATTGCCTCTGTCCTCAGCTCCAGGAGGGGTATCAAGGTATTAGAGCATCCCCAAGATTCTAGGTAGGGAATAAGGGCTCAGATTTCGCCAAACCCAGATGATGGCGGGTTTGCTTCTGATTCTTTTAGAATCTTACAGTTTCTGTGTCTGAAGGCAAAAGTCATATAATTCAACATCTTAATCAGGATCTGAATTCTTCCCTTCCCCAGTACCTGACTAGGGGCAGGGGCTGGTGGCTGGGAGGGGAGGTGGGCACTTTCTATTTCCACATCTCTAGTGACAGGGAGTTTCTACCATATAATGAACTGAAACCTGCCTCCCTGTCACTCTGACTTAGTGATCCTAACTCTCTCCTGTAGGTCCACAGAGCAAATTCACTTCCTCTGTTCTGTGACTTTAGAGATTTAGACACAGTAAATCAAATTTATCTTCTCACTTACTCTGCTCTACTCTCACCCTTTCAACACTCCTCCCGCCCATACTTTATCCATCTGTTCATCCTCCCATCCATCCATCCATCCATCCCTTCATCCATCTATTCCGCTATCATCCACTAATCATATAACAATCCATCTCTCCATCACCCATCTAGTCATTCACTCACTATCCACTCATCAGCCATCCATCCATCAATACGTCTACCTTCCTTCCTTTTTTCTAACCATCCATCAATCCATCATCCATTCACCTAATAGTTCAGTCATCCATTGTTTATCCATTCATTCATCCATTTACTCTCTCACCCACGTATTCACTTATTTATTAATTCATTGAGGTTCGACCTCTCAGATGGTACTTGTTAGACACTCTGGGGAAGGATACAAAGGTGAATATGCCCTCAGTAAATTTTGGAGAGAGAAATAAACCAGACTCACACCTACAGAGCTTATTTATTCCTAAATGTCAACAATCTGGAAACTTTCTCAGCATTTTGTAAGTCAGTGTCCAGTGAAAGATTTAGGCTCTAAGTGCAATCAGGATCCAGAGAAGAGGGAGCCAGTGTGAGGTGGGCTGTTCAGGTCAGGCTTCCTGTCATTATAGTCCTCATGGAACCAGCTGATACCTCAAGACACAATCCTGCCTGGATCGGCATTGAGGTTTTGCACTGTGCTTAGTCTTGATTCCATTCATTCATTTGTTTAACAAGTAGTTGTTGAGCACTATTACCTGTCAAATTCTTGGGTGATAAATAACAGACAGATCCTTGTCCTTGCTGATCTTATCATCTAGTGTGGGAAATGAATGCTAACAAATGCCTAATATAATTTCAGACACTGATAAATGCTATTGAAAAAAAAGAGCAGGAGAAGACAGCAGGAAGGAAGATGATCTTTTAGACAAGATCAGGAAGGTTTTTCTGAGGAGGTGACATCTGGGCAAGGATAAGAATTCCTGGGAATTGCTAGGAATTCCTAGGACTGGGAACTCCAGAGAGTTTCCCCTGGAGAAAAGGAAGGAGATGAACAAGGGGATGGAGATGGTGGGAGGCTTGGGTCCTTAACTAGAGAGAGAGGGATGATAGATCAGGAAGCAGGAGCTAGAGCTTTCCTTCGAAAAACTCTGCTAAGAAATCAACCCTTGGTGGTCTATAAAGGGCATTCATTTGCTTTATCTCACCTGTTAGGGCATTTTCCTCATTTATGGTGAAGAATGGAAAAGAGACAATGTAATTTAACTGAGGTCCAAGAGTGGATCAGGGAATCAGGACTCACATCTGGACCAGGGTAGACTCTAGCTCCTAGTGCATACCTGTCTACCAAACCTCCAGGTCTTGGGTAGGCTATGTGTGGGAGGTTTCCCCACCATGTCAGTCCTTTTCTGGAGGCGAAGGTGTATTGGGGTCAAGTTCTTGGAGACTCCTGATTTCTCTTTTTAACCTGTCATTCCCAGGGAGTAAAAAGCGAGCCTCAGAAACCTCAAGAAACCCAGATAGGGTAGAACTCAGGAGATGCAGAGGGCCAAGACAAAATGAATGCTTTGCCTTTGGGGACAGAGGAGACAGATTTTATTCACTCAACCTAAAAACAAGACCTGAATGGAAGTAGTCATAGGCTGAGAGTCCAGACACCTGGCCTCCAGCCCTGGTATCTGGATTGCTGTATGCCACGGTTTGGATATGATTTGTCCTTTCCAAAACTCATGTTGAAATTTGACCCCAAATGTGGTGGTGGTGGGAGGTGACTCCTAGGGAGGGAGGTGTTTGGGTCATGGGGGCGAATCTTTCATGAATGGCTTGGTGCTGTTCTCTCGATAGTGAGACCTAGGTTCTCTGCTCAGGACCTCAGCAGGCTGAAATCCCGGTGTTGGCTGGAGCTGCAATCTCATCTGAGGCTCATAGTCCCCTTCAAGCTTGTTTAGGTTGCTGGCAGGATTCCCTTCTTTGTGGCTATAGGACTGAACCCCTCATTTTCTTGCTGTCTGTTAACTGGGCAATTTCTCTCAGCGCCTAGAAGTTGCCCTAAGGTCCTAGTGGAATGGTTTTCTCTCAACATGGTACTTACTTCTTCAAAGCCAGCAAAAGAATTTTTCTCCAGTCTATTATAACGGAGTCTTACGTGGTCTAATGTAATCTATGCCATCACTTTATCATATAATGTAACCTAATCAAATGAGTGTCTTTTCCATCATATTTTAGATTTTGTACATGTTTTCAGGTGTGTACACTGGGGGTGGGATTCTTGAGAGCCAACTGGGAATTCTGCTTATAACAAAGGCCCAAACTTTAAGACACAGCAACTTTACTTTTTGCCTTTTTGAGAGCCCTGAGCTATGGTATAAGAAGTCCTGCTACCCTGATAGAGAAACCATATGGAGAGGCTCTGGAAGGGATGGAGAGAAAGACCTGGGGAGGGTGAGACCTAGATGCCCTAGTATCCCAGCTGAATCCAGCCTTCCAGCCATCCCTAGCAAGGTGCCAGACATATGAGTGAGCCATCATGGGTATTCTAGTACAATTGAACCCCCTGAAGACTGCAGCCTTAGCTTACATGTAGGGCAGAAGAACCATCCAGCTGAGCCCTGTCAGCCCATTGAGAGAGTACACTAAATTGTGCAAGAGCCTTTCACTGACTCCATCTGCCAAATGTTTTTTGTTCTGGGAGGAAACATGGTTCTGCCCATTGTATTTCTCAGTGATGGGAAACCTGTCTCCTGGATGGACATTTCCAAAGCAGGGTCTCCATTGTGCCATTGAAAGTCTTACTGGTCCCAGGATTGGTCCTTTCCTAATGATCTTGAGAGGTGGCATGGCTGAATGGCAGAAAAATTCTAGACAGGGAGGCCAGGGACCTGGACTGTAGCACAAACTCTGCTGTTACCCTGCTGAGCTTAGAACTATAGCTGTCACGTCTATGGTGCTTTCCATGTGCTAGGCAGTGTTGTAAGTGCTCTACACTTATTTGCTCATTCAAACCACACAATAATTGTAGGAAGTAGGTACAATTATTACCCAATTTTACAGATGAGAAAACAGAAGTACAGAGATATTAAATCACTTACCTAAAGTCCCACAGCTAGGAAGCCGTGGAATCCATCTCTTTCCTGGACACAATGGTCTGATCCTGAGATTTTAGAATTTCATGGTTCTAGGAGTCTAAGATATAACAATTTTTTAAGATTCTGGCAGCCTAAGTTTCCATCAGTTTGAAGATCCTTGAATCCACAGATCACAGGCTTCTAGAATTCTCAGATTCCAGTTTGAAAAAGCAAATTCCTGCCATCTGCAGGGGTGGGGGTCGGGACATGATGGGGAATGACTCAGCTTGAGCCCTCAGCCTTGCTCAGCCATCTGCTCCAGGAGTTAAAGATGTTGCCTACCCCTTTAGGCATTTACTTCATTTCTCTGAAACCCAAAACCTCTCTTGGAACTGGGAGCCCTGGGTGGTATGAGAGCAGGAGGGAGACCTCCTTGCCCGACAGGCCTGCAGCATCCGCAGAGAGGGGCCAGAATAAGCAGTGAAACCGGGACTTGGAGTTCCCTGAGAATGATAACATTCTCTGCATCCCGCAGACCCCAAATAAACCCACGTTTTCCACAGGCCCTGTGGAGGCCTGAGGAGAAAAGAGAAGGATGGTGGGAAATGGCTGATGTTTCCATCGGACCCACCACCCTGGGTGTTGTGTTTCTGTTGGAGAAGGGGCCACCTGGCCAGGGGCCCTAGAATAGCTGTACACTCCAGGACCACAGGGAGGCCATCCAAGGCCCGGAAGCAGGACTGGCTGGCCATGTTGTATAGGCAAAGATAAGGAGCCAGGTCAGGGTTGACATGTGGAAGTGTTTAGGAGCCTGGGAGATTGTGCACTGTGGAATGACATATTCTGGAGGGACTAGGGGTCCAGGGGTTACTGACTCCAGTGGCCTCATTCAATAGATGGTGAAACTGAGGGGAAGAGAGTTGCTGCCATGATACATTTAACATGGGGCTCAGTAACATCTCTGGAATTGACCTCAATACAGTCAAACCCCTGTGCTTCAGCTACACCGACTAGTGACCTTAACCCAAACTCTGGACCTTTGCTTATGTTGTGTATGCTACCTGGAATGCCCTTCCACCATCTTCTTTGCCTGTAGAAATACTTCTCTTAGAAGGTACAGCCCAAGTGCTACCTCCTCCAGGAAGCCTTCCTTCATCCCTCCCCCATTTTTGATGTCCTCTCGCCCCTTCTAGGAGCACTGAATGCATTTCATCTGCCCCTTCTTTTTGCTCTATTTCATGTTCTCCTTCAGGGTAATTGATATGGCTTGGCTCTGTGTCTCTACCCAAATCTCACCTCGAATTGTCATAATCCCCACGTGGCAAGCGGGGGACCAGGTGGAGATAATTGAATTATGCGAGTGGTTTCCTACATGCTGTTCTTGTGATAGTGAGTGAATTCTCATGAGATCTGATGGTTTTATAAGGGGCTTCCCCCTTTGCTCAGCACTCATTCTTTCTCCTGCTGCCCTATGGAGAGAGCTGCCTTCCACCATGATTGTAAGTTACCTGAGGCCTCTCCAGCCATGTGGAATTGTGAATCAATTAAATCTCTTTTTTTCTTTTTTTTTCTTTTTGAGACAGTCTCACTCTGTCGCCCAGGCTGGAGAGATCTTGGGTCACTGCACTGTCTACCTCCTGGGTTCAAGCAATTCTTCCACCTCAGCCTCCTGAGTAGCTGGGACTACAGGCGCCCTCTACCATGCCCAGCTAATTTTTGTACTTTTGGTAGAGACGGAGTTTCACCATGTTGGCCAGGGTCTCAAACTCCTTGACCTCAAGTGATCCTCCCGTCTCAGCCTCCCAAAGTGTTGGGATTACAGGTGTGAGCCACCATACCTAGCTGCCTTTTGATTTTTCATCTACACATCAACCTTTTAATGGCAGGGCTGCTGTTTTCCTCATTGAGCTGTCCCAGGGTCTAGCTCAAAAAATGCTCAGTGAGAGCTGGATTAATGATGGCCTCTGAGGCTGTGTAAGGTGCAGTATTTTGAAGGGTCCAGGTAGTGAGTGTCCAGGGTGTTTCTGGTCCCTGCTCTGTCTGAAGACTGCTTCCTAAAAGATGAGAGATGAGCTAGTCCCTGGAAGATGAGGTGAGAGGCTTGTTCAGCTGGAGTGGAGCATCAGAATGCTGAAGACTAGGAGCCATAAGCCACATGAGCCACAGCTGGAAAGGCACGAGAGGCAAGGGCAATCCACAGTGCAATCTTGGTGGCAGAGTGAGGGAGCTTCCCAGGGTAGCTCTGGAAGGAACTTCACTAGACCTCTCTTCTGGCCTCTCCAGGGCTCTTGCTTCTGCTTTCAGTGACAAAGGGCTTATCGCCTGACTAGAGGGTAATCCTGTGGAGTTTCCTGGAAGAATTGCTTGGAAAGGCATCTGGAGATGACACAGGGGTAGGCATGGGCTGTGGGGTCAGGAAAACGATTCTGGATGTCGAGGGGGGCATTTAGCCCCTCAGTGCTGACTGGCTGGGCACCATGTGTGATAAGCACAGTGCTGGGCACACAGTCACAGATTAACCTGTCTTCTGACCAATAGTGGGAGTCCTGGGTTATAGTTCTGAAGCCCACTTAATGTGTAGCATGTACACATAAAAGCCTAAGCTTTGGGATGAGACAGGCAAGGTTCGAACCCCAGCCCCACCACCTACCACCAGGTTCCTTTACACAAATAATCCCTCCAAACTTAGTTTTCTCATGTGTAAATGGGGATAAAGACCCGTATTTCTTGGGGGTGTGGAATATGTGGGCCATAGGAGTGTTTGGAAAATGGTGACCATCCCCACAGTGGTATCTCACCCTCATCTCATCCTCACTCATCTCATCTCTCCAGCTGAGGATCTCAGGTTCTCTTATGGTTCCAACCACAGTCCACGAACCAATATCCACAAACCTCTATCTGTCTCTAGATCTTTCTGGAGTTGTAGACTGGCTGTCTGGCTGCCTCCTCGTCAGTCTCCTGGATTTGGGACCAGAAACCTGGGTCAGCTCCCATAGTTGCTTGATTCTTTGATTACAAGATTTGCAGGCCCATGCTTTCCTCTCTAGTCTTATCTGTCAACAGCCTCTCTCCCTTTTGCTCCCTCCCATCTTGCTCTAGCAACACAGAGCAATTCTCAGTCCCTTCAGTGTTGCTCCACTGGCTCTGCTGCCTCCTATCCTCTGCTTATACCCATGTCTCTGCTTGGAACACTCTCCCTTCACTCTCTACCCAACTACCTCTTACCTCTCCTTTTGGTTTAGATGTCACCTCCTGAGACTCAGATTGCCATGGTCTAAATGTATGCATCCTTCCGACCGTCAAATTCGCCTAACCTCCAAGGTGATGGTATTAAGAGGTGGGGCCTTTGGGAGGTAACTAGGCCATGAGGACTCTGCCCTCATGAATAAGATTAGTGCCCTTATAAAAGAGGGTCCAGGGAACTTGTTCACACCTTCTGCCATGTGAGATGAGGATGCAACAGCAAGGCACCATCTTTGAAGCAGAGAGCTAGCCTTCACCAGACACTGCATCTGCCAGTACCTTGATCTTGGACTTCGCAGCCTCCAGAACCATAAGAAATACATTTTTGTTGTTTATACATTACCTAATCTAAGACATTTGTTGTAGCAGCCTGTGCAGGCTAAGACACAGGTGATCTGGGTACTATGGCTGCAGGGTGGGTGTTGGGTGAGTGACTTTAAAGGATCTAGGGAGAAGAGACATCCACAAGTATCCTAGCAGTGGTGGGGCAGCTATGTGTTCATTCATTTTTTCACTCATTTACTCAGAAAGCACTCATGGAGCTCATACTCGGGCACTGTGGTACTGGAACATTGAAGGGAGATGTACAGCTCATGCTTAAGAATAGTGACTTAGCTGCTCACCTGGCCTAAGTATGAGTCCTGATCCTGCCACTTTCCAACTGTGTAACCTTGAAAACCTATCTAACCTCTCTGAGCTTTAGATTCCACAAGGTAAAATGGGGGGAAACATGGGCCTTTTCTCTGAGGATTGCTGTGAAAATGAATAGGGATAATCCACATTATATGGTTAGCCAAGCTTGGCCCAAAGCCACTCAGTGTTTAGTGATTGCTATTGTGAAACCTCAGCTTAAGAGCCACAAGGCATTATCATCATTATTACCAATAAGACTCAGTGCCTGTATCCATGAGTCCCTGGATCTGGTGGCAGAAACTGGCCTATAAATAGGAAATGATAATAAGGGCATGGGGGTAGCCAGAGAGGGCTATATAAGAGTGGAGTCATGGCTGGGCTTGGTGGCTCATTCCTGTAATGCTAGCACTTTAGGAGGCCACAGTGGGCAGCAGGAGTTTGAGACCAGCCTGGCCAACATGGTGAAACCCCATCTCTAATAAAAAGACAAAAATTAGCTGGGCATAATGGTGCACACCTGTAATCCCAGCTACTCAGAAGGCTGAGGCAAGAAAATCACTTGATCTTGGGAGGCGTAGGTTGCAGTGAGCCAAGATCGCCTCACTGTACTCCAGCCTGGGTGACAGAGCGAGACTCCGTCTAAAAACAATGAACAAACCAAAAACTAATGTCTATTGTGTTAGAAGTCAGAAGACTGTTTGCCTCTGGAAGGTGGAATTGATTGGGGTAGGTTTTGAGACTCTGTCTCAAAAAAAAAAAAAAGAGTAGAGTCACGACCTGGACCCAGGTTTCTGACTACAGCATTGTGCTACTCAGAGTTGTGATTTCAAAGTGTGTTTTACTGGACTGTGAGCCCCTTGAAGGCCGGAGCCTTATCTGATCCAACTCAGTGGGCCAAGGAAAGGATGAAGCACCCAAGAATGTCTGATGGATGACTGAATACATGAAGCTATGAATGAGTGATGGTGTGGGCAGGGAGGGAGGGTGGATGAAGGCATGATGGATCAGGAGGAGAAGTAGCCTTGACTCTGCCCAAGGCAGTTGATCCTTTTAAAACTAAGTTTCTTTAGCTATAGAATGGGCATCAGCCATACAGACCACAGAGTGGCTTTGAGGATTTAATGTGAGCAAAGCCCTGGGCACTGGCCAATGAGTGCAGCTTTTGGGCAGCACAGCAGGATGAGCACCCAGAATGGGGCTGGGGCTGCTTATAGCCATGGACCCCTGGCTGAAGGGCACACTGTCCTCTGAGAGGAGATCAGCGTTGGAGTGACACAGACTGTCTGTCCAGCTGTGCAGGGAGCCACATGAGCAAACAGAGTTGTCCACTGGTGAACAAGGGCATCCCTGGCTGGTCTGTCTGTCACTCATGATAAGCCAGGACTTATCTCTTCAGGTCAGCGTGGGCCTTTTGGGGAAGAGCTGTCACTGTCCTTGCCGCTGAAGAGGGCCCTGTCTCCAGAAAGAGCTGTACTTGCTGAGGAGCTATCGCTGACTCAGGAGACATCTTCAACCAAGCTCCAACTGCATGGCCCAGTATTTGAAGCCAGCATCAATTGACCTGAGAGTTGTTCATGTAGCAAGAAGTTTTCTGGCACCTGGGAAGTCAATAATAATAACAACAGTCCCTTCCACAGGCCCAGCCCCCTACAGTTTGCAAATTTTCTTCCCCATCTCCTCTCACTTAACAAATTTCCTTCTGTGGGTTCTTAGAAGCCTTGGAAGATAAAATAGTATTTTCACAATCATTTATCAGAAAATAAAACTGAGGCCCAGGGAAGAGGAGTCCCTTGTCCAGGTCTCTCTGCAAGTCTAGGGTAGAGCTGGGACGAAGACATCCATGTCCTGATTCCCAGCCGTGTCTGTTTGCTCTGTAGCCCTGAGAGGGGCCTTCTTGGCCAAGCACACATGACCACCTCCAGTTTCCTGGAGAGCCACAAAGCATCAGGTGTACTGGACTCAGCGGCCTTTAGGTGAATCCTCTACACTTTGCTTGGTCATCTTCCATTTTTAAGGGTTTTCTCTGCCCCTACTTCAACAGACTCAGGAAGGGGCTTGAAGGTGAGGTTTTGTGTACAGGAGAGCCAGGCTAAGTGGGGGCTTCTATGCCTACTACTCACAGGGTATAAATGATCAATGGAATTGGGGGCTGAGGGATGCCGGGATTCCTGTTTCACAGAGGCCATGAAGGCACCAAGGAGGGTGGTGATTGGGAATCTGGAGTGAAGGCAGGAGAAAGGCCCTGCCCTACCCTCATCTAGGAGGCATCATAAAGTCCCAGTTAAGGGCACTCTGGAGCCAAGCACATGAGGTTCCAATCCCTACTCCTCCACTTCTCAGGGAGCAAGTTACAATCATTATGCGTTAGCTTGTTCAGTCTTAAAATGGCACAATCCTACTAGCATAGGGCTCACTGGGTCGTCAAGAGGATTGAATGAAGTGATCCGTGTACAGTTCCTGGAACAATGCCTTAAACACACAGGAAACATTCGACATGACCTTGATTTGCTCTCCCTTGGCCAGAAGGGAGGAAGATAGATCTTTTGCAGTTGGATCTGTTCTCTCCTTTGGGAAGTCCACAGCTCAGGGATTAGCTGGGAGGGTGAGGGTGACCATGCCCATCTCCCCCCTTGCCAGAGTGGAAGAGGGAAGGGGCGGGGCTGTGAGGTCTGTGGTGTGGTGCTGCTGTGAAAGCAGCTGCTGCCTCGCAGCCCCACACCCAGCGTGTTCTCGGTGATAAATCACAAACATATTTTTAGTGATTATTTAAAGCTCTTGGCTGCATGCCCATTCTGGAAGGGCCATCTCAGCCCTTGTCAGGCCATGGCAGATCGAAGGGGAGCTTGTGCATCACTTATTGAGGATGGCTTCTTTTATTCCATTATTTTTATAATAGACTCACTGACAAAATATTGTTCTTGGCCCCAGCCTGGCCCCATTGCTTGTGTTCAGAGGTAACAGGCTGCCCCGGCCAGGGAACTGCAAGTTTCCCATCAAGAGGGAGGCAGACAAGGGCTTGGCAATTCCTCATCCACCAGAGTATTACTTGCAGGGTGAGGAGGGAGTGAGTGGTTAGGAGCCTTGTTTAGTGAACTGTGGGCCTGGGCCTGAGCCCCCTCCGCTCAGTTCTGAGGGGTGAGAAATGAGGCAGAGGGGAGAGGGCAGGGGGTTGTGTGTGCTTCCAGGTTCTGTTTTCATTCACTGGCAAACATTTACATTGAGCACACATGCTCAGCACGGTCCCCACCACACACTGCCAAAGAGGACCATCTAGGAAAGTGATCGTCAAACTGTGCCTCATGGAACTCTAGGGTTCAGAAATTATACCACTGGGAATCAGGATGGTGCATTTTATTTTGCTTTGACTTTGAGCTTCTCTTTCTAACATTTCATTTGAAGAATGGATTCTTCTGGTTAAAAGTTTGAATATCACTGTAAATTCCTTTCTTGTACAAAAGGGAAACTGAGGCCCAGAGGGGACAGAGTTGCCCAAGGTCACATAGACATTTGCAGAGTAAGGATCCATCTCCTGGCCCCCAGTTGTGTGAGGAGCTGGAACGGGCATGTGAAATACTCAGAGAACAAGAAACTTTGGTCTGGAACCAAGTTTACAGACCAGATTATGAATATCCTCACGTGTGACCATCCCGTCCAGGTGTGTGTGTGGGAGCCCAGAATTATGCACCCTCCCAGGTATGTTAGTCTGCTTGGCCCTTATAACAAAATACCATAGACTGTGTGGCTTCAACCACAGAAATTAATTTTCTCACACTTCCGGAGGCTGGAAGTCCAAGACTAAGGTGCCAGCTTCCAGCATAGTTGAGTTCTGATGAGGGCTCTCTTCTTGGCTTGCAGACAGCTGCCTTCTTGCTGTATGAGAGAGAGAGAGACAGAGGTGAGAGAAGGGAGCTATTGTTTTCTTTTTATAAGGGTATCAATTCCATCATGAAGGCTCTACCCTCATGACCTAATCTAACCCTAATAACTTCTCAAAGGCCCCACCTCCAAATATCCTCACATTGGAGATTGGGGTTTCAACATACGAACTTTGAGGAGGACACAAATATTGAGTCCATAGCACAGGAATTTTCATTCTATTCAGCTCAGTTTCAATGGTCTCCATTGCATTCAGTGAGCATATTAACTGTGGGAGTCCAGCTGCCCTGACCTTGAGGTCAGTGTCCTGAAACTCCCATGATCCAAGATTCACAGAGTTTGGATGTGCTGGGGAAAACAGTGCTGGGGGAAAATCTCTCTCAGGCAGGATGCCAGGAGGAAACAGATGACATGCTAAGGTTGGCTAACGTAGGTGAGTTTTTTTTAATGTTGATAAAATATATATAACATAAAATTTACCCTTTTAACCACTTTTAAGTGTACACTTCAGTGGCATTAAGTATATTTGCACTGTTGGTGCAACCATCACCATCATCCATCTTCAGAACAGTTTCATCTTCCCCAACTGAAACTCTGTACCCTTTAAACACTAACTTCCCATTCTCTCTTCCCCTCCCCCTGGTACCCATTGTGGTACTGTGTATCTCTGTGAACTTGCCTATCCTAGGTATGGAGATGAGTTCCTAAAAGGGCCTATTGCAAAAGCGTAGGCAGGGTTTGGGAAAAGCAACAAGGGATGGGGCAGTGTTCTGGGGCTGGTCACGTCAGGAAGCTATTACCACTTCTAGGTACTGAAGACTGGAGAGACCGCTCTATGGCAGGTGCTGGCTACCAGGGGCTGTGGCTTTCCAATTAGAGGGATGTGCCAATTCCTGATGTGCCAGCAGGGGGGAAGTGGGTGGGTAAATACCCCAACCTCGCCCCTCTCTCCCTCTGACTCTGCCGGGTGTCCACTGTCCTATTGGTGAGGTCCTCATGTGCCAGCCTTGGAGGCACGAAACAGAACAAGAAGGGTGGAAGGTGGATGTGAAGGGGCAGTGGAAGATAGTGAGCTCAGAAGCAAGCTCAGGAAGGCCTCAGAGCTGTTTGATTACATGAAAATGAACCACAGAGGCACCACACTAAATTAAAAGACTCCTGTGGTGGTTTGTATATTGTGCATGAATGACAATGGGAAGGTGTAATTAATTTCCATTTCCTGTCCCTTGCTCCCTAGCAACTTCCCACACTCAATGACTGGATTGCAAATTTGTTTTGCTTTGTGGCAGATGATACACATGCTGAGAGGTGCGTCCCTGCCCCCCAGTGTTGAATTCTCTATCTGAATGGCTCATGCCTCTGAATTCACATCTTGGAGTTGCCAACTTCTGCTGTCGAAGGAACAAGACTGTCAGTGGCCTTTATTTAGGCTTCAGAGCAGAATTGAGTTGTTGTTGTTGTTTTTCAGATGGAGTTTAGCTATGTCACCCAGGCTGGAGTGCCCTGACACAATAATGGCTCACTCCAGCCTCCACCTCCAGGGCTCAAGTAATGATCCTATTTCAGCCTCCCGAGTAGGTGGGATGACAGGCACTCACCATCATGTCTGGCTAATTTTCAAATTTTTGTAGAGATGGGGTTTCACTATGTTGCCCAGGCTGGTGTTGAATTCCTGTCTCAAGTAATCCTCCAGTCTTGGCCTCACAAAATGTTGAGATTATAGGCGTGAGTCACCATGCCTGGTGGGAGATATTTCTTAGCCCCCTTCAACTAGTGCCCAGGCTGTGGCATCTTAGCTCTGCCCATGTGACTTCCTGCTAAAACCTTTCTATCACCTCTCACTAGTGCAAATCTGCAATCATTCTCTCTCTCTCCCTTCCCTTATCCTTGGATATTCTAAGACCGACACATCCACTTGAACAATCCCCTCCTTCTTACCCTCTGGTACCCTACTGCCCAGTCCCTTCCTGCATCCCTGAGATAATAGGTATTTTTTTTTTTTTTTTTTTTTTTTTTTTTTTTTATTTTTTTTGGTGGGGCGCAAACTTAGGGGCATCTTAAATCTCTTGCAGCTCTGCGTGTTTGGGTTGGGGTGCTCAGGTGGGAAGCAGGTAGTACTAAGGGATCCTTGTGTCTACAGTTCTTAGCTTTTGCCTGTGTCATAAAAATTGTGGTGTGCTGATTACTTTCAGGGAACTTTGCATGCATTGATAAACTGATTTAATTATCACAGCAAACCTACTGTGGCATTATTGCTGTTTTGTGGAGAAGGACTATGAGGCGTAGAGAGATCAAACGACTTATCAAAGGTTGCACAGCTGTCTGTCACAAAGCTAGGGTTTGAACTGAGGTAGGTCTGTCTCCAAAACTCTTTCCAGCCAACTCAGGAGGTGGTGAGTTCTTGGTCCCTGGGAGTATGTAAGCAGAGGTTGGAAGGCCACTTGTTTTGAAGAGAGTACACTCCAGGAGAGGGTTCCTTCCTGTTCTGAGATGCTAAGATTCCAGGACACTTGCTTCTGATTCAGATATCCTATTATTGACATGTGTCTCTTGGGAAGTGTAGGTTGGGGTAAATGCCTCAATGGGGTCTGGTTACATGAGCAGGCAGAAATCCTGGGTTGCAAGGAGTGGGGAGAAGGGGCAGGAAGGTGCTGCTTTAGTGAGAAGTAATTAGGTACTTCTTACTTAGGGAGAGTTCACCTCTCCCTTTTCTGTTCTTGTTGGTTCTTCCTTGTTGCCCTGGGTTGTTCTCTGAGTCCCAGATGGCAATATTTAAAAATACATTCTGTTCTGAACAGAAATGTCATCATGGTTGCAATGTGCTCTTTGTATATTGCAAAGAAACAAGCCCAGGGCTGAGAACAGGAGTGCTAGGTTTAACTTTGTTGCTGCTGCTACAGGTTTGTGGTGACTTTGGGGAAATGGCCTCATCTGTTTAATCAGGGGTTAAGGAAGCTTACTGCTGAGGACCTTTCAGGTCTTGACGTTCAGTTCCTTGAAGCAGGCTTGCACCATGCTTTGCAATATGTGTTGAGTCATGGCTGTACTCCATAGTAAAGGCCAGGTGTGGCGGGTGTTAACTGTTTTCTCCTGCTCTTGCCAGCCCGGACTCCTTTGGTCTCATGTGCCTCTCTTCTAAAGACTCATCTCACCTGGGAGGTGGTTCCAGAGAAGGAAGAGGGCTGGGTAGAATGGAGGTGGGAGCTCTCTGGGGAGCAGCCACAGTGAGAATGAGACTGGCCCATTCTGAGCTTTCTTGGGCTGAGTGGCAGCTAGAGTCAATCCCTCTGCAGACTCTGCAGAGTGTTTCAGCTTTTACAGTCATGATCCACCCTGCTGGTGACTGGTGGAGGGCTCCTTTAGACCAGTGGTAAATAAGTCTAAATTGAGGGGTAAACAAGAAGGTGATGCTAGAGCATATGGTATTTGCATCAGTTATCTATTTAACTAGCCACCCTGACACTTATGACAACACCATTTATAAAGCGGTGGGTTGACAACTAGGGCTGGGCTTAGCCAGCTGGTTCTTCTGCTAGTCTCAGTTGGGCTTATTATGCACGGTGGCAGCCAGCCTCCAAGATGATCCTTTATGATTTCTGTCTCCTGGTATTCACATCCTTGGGTGATTCTCTCCCACACTGTGGCATGGTTGCACTCTGATCACTAGCAAATAGTGGAAATGATGGTATGTCACTTCTGAGATTAGGTTATAAAAGACTACACCTTCTGTGTGGGGCACTCTCATCCATGCTTTCTTGTTCTCTCTAATTAATTACTCTGGAGGAAGCTAGTTGCAAGATTGTGTGCAGTTCTATGGAGAGGCCCACGTGGTGAGGAACTAAAGCTCTTGGCTAATAGCTAGGTGGAACTCAGGCCTGCTAATAATCAGGTAACTACGCTTGAAAACAGATTCACCAGCCCCAGTTTAGCCTTGAGAGGACCAAATTATCTGCAGCCTTGAGATGTCTTGAGTCAGATCATTCAGCTAAACCTCTCCCAGATTTCTGACCCTCAGAAACTGTGAGGGAAGAAATATGGTTTTAAGCTGCCTTGGAGGTAATTTGTTATGCAGCTTTAAATAGCTAAGAAACCCATGCATGTGATTAGATGGCAGTGATAGCCATATCCACATATCTGGCAGTTGGCTGGCTGATGGCTGGGGTGACAAGGGTACAAGGGCCACACACCTCTCATCATCCAGCAGGCCAGCCTGGGATTCTTCACATAGTGGTAGTCACAGTCTTCCAAAGGCAGCAAGAGTAGGTAAACTTCAATGTGTAAGCACTTAATTTTTTGAGAAAAAAATTTCAGTAGTTTGGGGGTACAAGTAGTTTTTGGATACATGGATAAGTTCTTCAGTGGTCATTTCTGAGATTTTAGTGCACCCATCACCTGAGTGGTGTACACTGTACCCAATATGTACTCTTTTGTCCCTCCCCACAACACCCCGCAACCCGAGTCCCCAAAGTCCATTGTATCATTCTTATGCCATTGTGTCCTTATAGCTTAACTCCCACTTATAAGTGAGAACATTAGATGTGTCAGCACTTTTAGAGCCTTTGCTTGCATTACATTTGCTAATGATCCATTGGCCAAAGCATGTCACATGGCCAACCTAGATTCAAAGGGTGAGGAAATAGACTCCATCTCTGATGGAAGAGGAAGAATTTGTGATCACTTCTGCAACTGTAGAACATGAAGCTGATGTAACATCTCTCATTACTCTAAACACTCCTTCCTTCTCTACTGTTTCACTCTTAAACAATCTTCCTTTTGTTGGACTCTGTGTCTAAATCAACAAATATTTATTGAGCAATTGTCATATGGCATGCATTTTCACAGTCATGGCCTTAATCAATACCTAAAAGCAGCCCTTGCAAAGTAATCCACTTCATGGGTGAGGAATGGAGGCTCAGAAAGACAAGGTGATGTCCTAAAGTTATAAAGCCGGTCACTGGCAGAACCAGGATTCTAACCCAGCTCTAGGGACTCCAAGTGTGGTGTTAGTTATATTTTCCCTGTCAAGATGCCCAGAACTCTCCATTTAATTTTTTTTTTTTTCAGACACACAGGTAGAATATGGTCCCTGGCTAGTTTCTCCCCAACAGTCACCAGTTGGGGTTAAAGGGGATCAGTCTGGGGCAGGAAGACTGGGCAGAATGAGCAGACTCTAGGGGGCGACAAAGGCCAAGGTGATGCCTCATTGCAGCCCCATGCTCTTCTCCCACCTTCCTTGCCTAGGTCTGTCCTCAGAATAGAGAAAGATGCTGCCCCTCAGGAGACAAAACCTTCATCTTCAAGCTCTAAAAAACAAGGGGAAGGAGGGAGGGATGGAGAGAGAAGAGGAGGAGGAGAGGAAGAGGAGAGAAGAAAGAATAGACAGGCATAAGAAGGCAAAAATAGAGGGAAAGCAAGAAGACATAGAAAATTAGAGACAGAATCATAAAACAGAGAGGGGTGAGATAAAGAGAAAAAAGAGAAAGGAAACAGGAAAATGAGCCCTAAAGACAGGGATATGGAGACAGAGACAGGAAGACAGAGATGCCTGGAGAGATAAGGGAAACAGAGAAGGATGAAGAGAGAGAAAGGAAGTCAGCCCTGTGTGGTAAGATGACAGTGTGTGGAGGAGAGGGGTATGGTGGGTGTTAGTCACACTGTGTGACCTTGGCTAGGTCAGGTCATCTCTCAGAGTCCCATTTCCTCATCAATAAAAAGGAGCCGTCTTCAGGCACTGTTGTGAGGATGACATGAGAAAATACTTGCAAGCAGTCTGGAAATAGTAAAGTACTATACAGGTGTTCATTAGTATTATTGGCAGTATTATCATTATGGTTGTTATTATTATTATGTCACGGTTGGGAGAACTTTATGCTAGGATGAGTATCAGAATCCAGGGGCTAATGAGATATTGAACACCTCTTCTCTAAAGAGCAGCTTAGCATCAACTGAAATTGGAGTTTCTTGATACTAAGGTACTACAACTTGTAAGATGCCCTATTGATTTAATTACAGTTTGGAGTAGGGGAGAATTGCACATTAAAAATACGTACTTAAAAACATAACTGATAATACGCAGTTGTTTTTACAACTGGTCACTTTTTTTCAGGATCACAATCAGTGTTTGGGGGTATAATGGAACATCTTTATTCTGTGGAATTCCTTTAGATCATCAACAGTTATGCAGAATATCATGGCCATGGTGCTATTTTTGAATCTCATGGATGCGAACTTTATTTCTTTAAAATTGACAGTATGATCTCAAGACATATTGAATAATACTGGTGTTTTGTGTGCATTTCTGCTTTGAATAAACACACAGTTCTCCTTTGTGCTCCATTATCTGCATTGCATATTTCTGGAAGTTAAATAGCTTTTTTTGAAAGTTAGCTGGATGCTTTGATAGGCAGGTGTTTAGTGACCAAGTTATAGGACTTGATGGATCAATTTGTCAGAACCATCTCAGAAAATCCTCTAATATATTCAGGGAGCCTGAGCAAGTTTAACTGCCAGTTACTGCACTGACTAGTGGGTAACAGTACATCTCTTGCATAAACGCTAACTTCATTTTTGCACCAAATTCAATATTTTTGTGGGATACTTGGAGCAATAATTAGGTATCTAAATTTAACAGTCAATCTGTATATTATTATCATTGTAGATTACACAACTGAAGTAACATTACATAAACATGAGAGAACTACCTGATGACTTACTCTTCCTCTTGGAGGCTGACCCGTTTTTGTAAACACATTCTGTTTCCAGAAATTCTAAAGCATAAAGAAGAACAAATACAGGAAATGCTAGTGGCCAAGAACAATGGAAATGGCCTGGGGTAGCTTATTGATAAGAGAGAGAAAGCCAAATGTTTTGAAAAGGTCCTGATTATATCTAGCATATTAAAACAATTCAAAATTGGTACTTGGGAATTTTTGCCTCATTTGACTGAATGAGATTCTATGCTTGCAATACTTTTTGCTGCCACCAGGTAGTGATAGCGTCTAAAATAGCTATGTGTCCGAACTATAATCTTTCTTCTGTGGCCAGTTAATTTTTGTGGCCAGTGATTTAGGCACTGTAGCTAGCCAGTTACTGTCCCTTACCCTCCATTAAAATACAAATATGTACTATATTAAGCAACATTTCTGGAAGCAGTGTAATACAGTGCTCAGTCTGCTCTGGGCCATGGTTCTGGCTAAATTGAGTAAATTTGCTTTCTCACCTGAGGGTAGGGAAATAACAGTAGTGCTTTCTAGGACTGTGATATAGTCATCCCTCAGTATCTGAGAGTAGATTGATACAAAAATCCACAGAAGCTCAAGTCCCTTATACAAAATGGCATAATGTTTCCATATAACCTACACATGTCCTCCAGTGTACTTTAAATCATCTCTAGATTACGTATATACCCAATATAAAGTAGACTCTATGTAAATAGTTGTTTTAAACATTTATATTATTTTTGTTATATAGTTTTTAAAATTTTTTTATTTTCTAGAATATTTTTGATCTACTGTTGGTTGAATCTGCAAATAGGAACCCACAAATAATGAGAGTTGACTGTATTTTGTATTCATAGAATACTTCCCACCTTACCAAAAGCCCCTCTTTGACCTTGCACCTCTAGGTGCCTACATACCCTGATGTAAGGTTAATGTTTATAGCTCAGCTCTTAGCTGTGTTGGGCAGGGAGCATAGTTTATAACTGGACTAACCCCTTACATTGGTAGATTTATTAACTCATATTTACACAATAGTATTATTTATTAAGCATTAAGCATGTACTCAATACCCATTTCAATACCAGTTTCAATCCTAACAGCAACCCTATGAAGTCAATATCATTATTATTCTCATTTTACAAAGAAAGAAATCCCCAGGGTTGTGGGAAGATTAACTGAGTTAATGCCTAAGACTTGCTTAACTTACTGGGTGCAGTGGCTTATGCTTGTAGTCCTGGCACTTTGGGAGGCCAAGGCAGGCATATCACTTGAGTTTGGGAGTTCGAGACAAGCCTGGGCAACATGGTGAAATCCCATCTCTACAAATACCACCACCATCATCACCACCACCACCAGACTTGCTTAGCAGAGTGCCTGGGACATAGCAAGTGATCATTATTTATAGGGTGTATTATTACAGATGAGAAGACAATAGCTCAAAGGGCCAGCTGGGGAGATAGGCCTATAAACTGAGACATATAAAGCAGCAAAGTACAAGAGACTGGATAAAAGCACAGATAGGCTGGGCACAGTAGCTCATGCCTGTAATCCTAGAACTTTGGAAGGCCAAGGCGGGTGATCACCTGAGGTTGGGAATTCAAGACCAGCTTGACCAACATGGTGAAATCCTGTCTCTACTGAAAATACAAAAATTAGCTGGGTGTGGTGGCGGGCACCTGTAATCTCAGCTACTTGGGAGGCTGAGGCAGGAGAATCACTAGAACCCGGAAGGTGGAAGTTGCAGTGAACTGATATCGTGTCACTGCACTTCAGCCTGGACAACAGAGCGAGACTCCATCTCATAAAAAAGCACAGATGAAAGGGCAATTAATTCTTCTTGGGGAGGCATCCAAGAAGGCTTCACAGAGGAGGAAACATTCAAACTGGATCACAAATGACAAGTGGGGATGGTGGCATATGTTGTACATTCCATTTTGTTCTTTTCTTACTTTTAATAACAGAAATATTCCTCCCAGATTTAGCAGGACACATGGTCACTTCGTTAGATATGATAATTATCATCCTTTTGTGTAGCTAGGTGAAACCGTGGGACTGAGTGTCTATACTAACTGAACATAAGTGGAAGTGAAATCGCTTGCCACCACTTACCATGGCGGGAATGTGGCCATGGTGTGGGTGAACAAGTTTTGGCCATAAGGAGATGCTAGGACAACAAAATAGTACGAACCGGAGCCCCCAGATGAGCTTAGCAAGCACACCTGTCCCGTTCACCTTGGGCCATATGCCTATCTCCAAGCCATTGTATGAGAGGTGCATAAACTTCCACCCTACCTGAACTACTGTGTTGTTGGCTCTTTTGTCTGAAGCCCATTATTTAGCCAGAAGCCTAAATAGTGCACCAGGTAAAAAAAAAAAAGGAAGACTTGTAAGGCAAGAGAAACAGCATGTCCAAAGACATTAAGAATGAAAGAAGTTAGTTTTAGGAAACATTCTCATAGAATTTTTTTTTTAAGGATCAAATGATTAGCATAAAATGCTTAATATATTAATATAAAATATTAATATAAAATGCTTAGTACAGTACCTGGCACATACTAAGTTTACAATAAATGAAAGTCTCATTTTTTTTTCTGTGTAATAAATACAAATGACTTCTCAGAGCCTCATCTGTAAAATGGGGGTAACGTTGCCTGTACGATGAAACAGAGATCTGGACCTTTCTATTGTAAAACAGTATGAATAGCTTGGAGAAATTCTATTGGGAGCAAGGTTAAAAGAAAAACAATGACCAAGAGATGAATGAGTACCCTGCCTTTCACTGATTTAAATAATTTACCTTAACAAAACCTCTGGTGCTCTCTATCTCTATGCTTTAGCTAACATTGGTCCTGTTCCTTCTTTCTAAAAATATTAGGAATTCCTTGAATGAGTTGTGGATACTCAGTGCTCCAAAGTTTTCATAGGCAGGCTTCTCAGGGCTTTCTTCTCCTATTCTCCTAACTCCTGCTCACCTCACAAGACTGTACCAACATCACATCTCCTGGGACTTCCCTGACCTTCTGGACAGATCTGCCTGATTCTCTTTATGAAACAGGTACTCCACTAAGCCTTACACTCTCTTATTGGTTTAGGCGGCATTTTCACCTGCCCGACCGTGAGCTCTTCCAGGGTAGGGAGCATGCATGTTTCATTTTTGTTTCCCCAGCACCTGGCCACGGTAGGTGCTCAGTTCTTATTACTGAATATGAGGTGTTCTTGGGCAAACATGCAGGATCAGTTAGAGTGAATATGTATGTGGGTGGGGGGAGGAGCACAGAGGATTTCAGGGCGTTGGAAGGGCAGATGTGAAAAATGAACACGGTCTCTCATCCACACAACAAGGCTGGGACTTTGACATTTAGACATTATTAGGGGAAAAAGAAGAGGCAGTCTGATAGAATGGAAGCTATTTAGTTTAAGAAACAGGAGGCCTGACTTCCCTCCAACCTTGTTCAGGATTCACCTGTGTGACCTCAGTGAGTGTCCTTCCCTCTCTGAGCCTTATATTTGGCCATTCCGTGTCTGGTCTTCTGGGAATCTAGGCATCCATCTGCTCTGAGATTCCCAGGGCCCCACTGGCCTGGGGGAAGAGAACAGGGCCGGCTCTCAGGCCCCATGAGGAGGTGACCCAGAGTTGACACTGGTCACCTCTGCTGTCTCATCTTCTTCCTCTTCTTCCTCCCTCCTCCTTCCCCCACTCCCCCTTTCTCCTTCCTCCCTCTTCTTCCCCCGGTGTGCTCTCCATCCTCCCCTTCCTCCGCCTCCTCCCCTGGCTCCTCCCCTCCCCGTCCGGGGCTGGCGGTGGGCGGGGGAGGCGCGCTGGGTGGTCCTGCGGCCGGGGGCGGGCGGTAGCCTGCAGGCGTAATTGGCATGCACGGCGTTGTAGCTGAGACCGCTTAATAAAGCATTACATATCTCACCGCTTCCATATTTCATTACCTCACGCGGAGCCTGTGAGAGGGCCCTAATGGGAGTCAGCTGTGTTTTTACTTTCTGTTGTCGGCCGGGACGGGTTTCTCTGCGGATTCTTTGAAATGAAATAATGTGATGCACGCCGCGATAAGGGCTGGCCTGTAATGAGGCCCAGGCCGCCGGGCGGCTGCTATTGCTCCAGGTGTCGCGTATTTGGGCTCCGCGGACGCGGAGGAGGAGGGGGCGGCGCCGGAGGAGGGGGGAGGGTGAAGTCGCAAGGGGCAGGGGGTGGGAGAAGGCGCAGGCGGGGGGCAGCGGGCGGGCGGAAGAGGGGAGGAGGGAGGGGGCGGCGGGCCGCGGTAGGCCAGGCGGGAGGAGCCAGAGGCAGCGGGAGGAGGGGGCCAGTGGCGGCCTGGAGAGCCTTAGGAGCCCGGGTTCCGATCCTACTCGCAGCGTGAGGAGCGTTTGCCCGGCGGCCCCAGGTGGTGAGACCAATACGCATCTCACGGGGTTGTGTGCAGGTAAATGAAGGGGGTTTGTGAATTGGAAAGGGCACATCACACATCAAAGTAATCATTTACTGAGAGAAAGGAGCTGACGCCCTTTGGGCATCCCCTGTGGGCATGGCAGCTGCCAGCTACTTCATTGAATTATCACAGCAGCCTCAGCTCAGATTTGTTACCTTCCCTTTACAGAGGAGGAGACGGAGGGTCAGCAGCGAGGGGCTGGCTCCAAGGCACACCGGAGGCGGCTGAGGGCAGCCCTAGGCAGGTAGCCAGATGGCAATAGAGTTGAGGAGAAGTTGGTCCACTGCCCGCTGACTGGGCATCCCTGGCATCCCCCTCAAGAGGCGCTGGCCTTTCTCCTCCACCCTACTCTAGGCGTCCCCTCCTGTGGGCCTGAGGCCTTTGCCCTCCACACTGGGATGGAATGTGGTGCACTGCAGGACTCCTTGCAGGAGGGGCAGTGGCTGGCCATGGGGAGAGGGCCTCAGTAAGGCCCCTGTTCTGAACGTGCCCCTCTGTTCAAAATCCCACAGCTGCAGTCCCTTGAGTGTGTGCTTGCCCTGCATCCACTCTGCCTTGATCTCCAGGAAATAACGCTCTTTGAGGAGTCTTGTTGTGTCTCCTCAGTGTTTCTCAAATCCACCCACTTCTTGCCCTCCCTCCTGGCACTGCCCTGGGCCAAGCTTCCGGTCCTGCTTGGGACACTGTAGGATCTTTCTGAAACGCTGACCCACACTGCTGTCCTCCAGCATCGGGCTCTTCGTTGCTCCCAAGGGCTCTGGCTTCCCTAGCATGCCGCAGCGGGCTCTCCCTGCCCAGACCTTCGAGCCTCCCCAGCTCCTCAGCTTCATCTTTATCACACCCCATCCCTGCCCCTGACAGACTAGGTGACTGGCCTTTCCCTGAGTTCATCTCTCTGGACACTTGCTCATGCTGTCCCCTCTGCTTAAAATGCTCTTCCCACATGGAGCCACTGTGGGAGTTCTGCTCTATCTCTAAGACTCAGCATGATGACTGCACATTTTAGGAAGGCTTCATGCATTCCAGGAAGGCTTCTTGCCATGTGCTCTTCTGCTTCCAAGTTGTGTATGCTTTCTTTCCTCTCTGAGCCTCAGTTTCCCCGTATGTAACATGAAGGAGTTGGGGCTGATCTCTGGGCTGCACGGTCTCATGAATGTATAGGGTTAGGTGCTAGTTTCCTCTTGATGGAGAGACAGATAGTTTGAGTGTGTCGGCATGTTCGATGATAACCGTATTGTATGTGCCTGACACATGTCATGCGTCATATTGGTGCTTTATATTCGTTAGATACATGATTGCTCCGGTTTATGCTGCAGTAAAGGGGGAAGCTGGGATCAGAAGCCGGATCTTTCTGATTCCTGAGCCTGTGTGTAGGTGCTCGTCTCTCTATGTGTGTACATGTAAGTAAACTAATGGTACCCAGTGTGGTGGCACTTTAACCTTCTCAAAACCCTCTCACTTCCAGGAGCCCTTTGAGGTAGGTGGAGAAGGGGTTATGTAGACATAGAGCGATTGGGCTGTTGCCTTAGTTACACAGCAGCTGGGAGGAGAAGCGGGGTGTGGAGCAGGAGGAGACACTCCTCTGACCCAGAAAACCAAGTGAGATCCTCTCAGTGCAGGATTTTTTGCTCTTCAACCTCAGCCTAATTTTGCCAGCTTTGTTTCCCAAATAACCCTGTTTACTGCATCCTAACTTTCTGTATATAGGGCCTGCTTTGGAGCCTTTGCTTAAACTGGTCCCTACATCTGGAGTGCTCTTTTCCAAAGCCTGTGGACATCATACTTCCTTCAAGATCCAGCATAGACCTCCCTCTTCGCAGAAGCCCACAAAACCATCTCGTTCTTTCCCTGTTTCATGCTCTGCATACACTTCTCTCGCCCAACTTGGAGTGTCAGCTTGGAGCACCCTTGTTTCAAGACCATGAGCTCTGAGGTCAGAGGCTGAGTGTAACTCTTGGCCAACAGAGAGCTGGTGTGGAATAGGTATGTTGGATATGCTTGTGAATGGCTGGCCAGGCAGGATGTGTTTTGAGGCTCACTGCATATGAATGTAAGTCCCTACTCATTGAAAATGCTTCATATATGGCAGCTAATAATATTGTCTTTTTTTTTCCTTTTTTTTTTTTTTTTTTTTTGAGATGGAGTCTTACTCTGTTGCTTAGGCTGGAGTGCAGTTGTACGATCTTGGCTCATTGCAACCTCCACCTCCCAGGTTCAAGCCATTCTTCTGCCTCAGCCTCCTGAGTAGCTGGGATTACAGGCAAACATGCTACCACTGCTGGCTAAATTTTTTTTGTTTTTTTTTTTTAGTATCTTTAGTAGAGACAGGGTTTCATTGTGTTAGCCAGGATAGTCTCAATCTCTTGACCTCATGATCCACCTGCCTTGGCCTCCCAAAGTGCTCGGATGACAGGTGTGAGCCACCACACCCAGCCAGTATTTTCATTATTTATTACTGTGCTTTTGCTTTGGGCCAGGTTTGATATTTCAATCTGTATTTCATTTAATTCTTACAATAACTTACAATCCCATTTTACCAGTGAAGAGACTGAGGCTGATACTGAATAACTTACCCAAGACTGTAGAACTAATCAGTGTCAGAGCCAGGACTAAAATTCAGTTCCGTCTGCCTCAAAAAAAGAGTCTGGGCCAGGTGTGGTGGCTCACGCCTGTAATCCCAGCACTTTGGGAGGCTGAGGCAGGCAGATCACCTGAGGTCAGGAGTTTGAGACCAGCCTGGCCAACATGGTGAAACCCCGTCTCTACTAAAATACAAAAAGTTAGCCGGGTGTGGTGGTGCGTGCCTGTAGTCCCAGTTACTCGGGAGGCTGGGGCAGGGGAATCACTTGAATCCGGGAGGCAGAGGTTGCAGTGAGCGGAGATTTCACCACTATACTCCAGCCTGGCAACAGAGCGACACTCCATCTCACAAAAAAAAAAAAAAAAAAAAAAAAAGGAGTCTGTCCTTTTTGTACCCATCGCATGGATCTGATTGCAAGTGCCTTGTGCTCTGTGTGCCTGTCAAACAGGGCTGCTCTGTTGATTAACATGCAAATGATTTTTTGAGAGAGGGCTTAAGTGTAGTTTGGTCTCAGCCAGCTACAACTGAGATTTGCAACCCAAGCCCTAGCCCTCCCCAACTATTCTGCTATCAGGTTTTCATCTCTAGAGTGAGTGACGGGTATTTTTTTCCCTCCTTGACCCAGAACGCCAGGCCTCCAATACTACTGAAATGTTTGCACAATCTTGAAGCATTTATTTAAAAGTTGCTTTTCCCCAAAGGGGCTGGCCTCAACCAGATCCTGAGCCAGATCCAAAAAACAAACAAATCCTATCTTTACAAGCTCCTCAGCTGGGCTGCGTGGGGCGGGTGGGGGTAGGGGTCCCCTGGGTCCTACCTTTCCTTGGCTGGCTGACAGGCCCGCCCCGGGGCGAGGAGACTGCCTGCCTGTTTACAGCCCTTTCCAATTCACAGGCCAAACAGGAAAGCAGGGAGGGGTTTGGGAAGGGGGCAAATGTCAGAAATCACAAATCATACAGTTGCTCCTCGAGGCAATAGGTGGTGGAGATGTTAATGGAGATGTGGCTGGGGTGGGCTTCATGAATGCTCGTCAGGGACACAGTGACACCATGGCTACCACTTTGCAGGTCCCAGCATCAATGACTAAGCTCCCCATAACCTGCATAGCGTTATGGATCAGAGGGGCAGTGATCCCTCAGATGCGTGTCAGAGGACCTGAGTGCTATGCCTGCCTGGGTCTGCATTGCCAGCCAGGCCCAAGCTGGTGTACAGTGGGGTTGCCATCACTGTTGCTTGGAAAAGTCCCTTCTCCTTTCTGGCCTCAACCATCGTGGACCCATGAGGGGGATGATCTCCAGCTCTGGCATTCTCTGTCTGTGAATCATGTCTGTCCAGACTTTTGGTCAAAGCAATGGGGAAAAGAGGGAACCCCCATTCATGGAGGGTATTTTGTGTACCTGTACAGTGTTTGGCACTGTCTGGAGGTTATCTTGTTTACTTGGCACAAACTCCCTGAATGGCCTTTGCTGTGACATGTGAGGAATCCACGGCCAGCACTGGAACTCAGGATCCACCTGGCTCCCTCCTCCCTTCCTCCTGGTATGCCTGGCAAAGCACTGACACCAGGTTGGATGGATGTCCTGATTTAGAACAAGGTCTAGAGTGTGCAGAGTGTGATGTGGCCTTCCCTGTGTGCTCAGGAGTGGGACCAACGTGAGGCAAGGGCTCTGCAGAAGTGGAGACCGAGGCCTCGAGAATGGCCGTCTCTCACCCAGCTTCTCACAGTCACTGAGGAGCCTTCTGGTCACAGAGGGTCACACTGAGGCCTGTGACTGGGAGAGCTCAAGCAAGCTCCCTGAGGCGCTGCCAAAGATATTGGGCCCAAACACTTGGATTGCTTTTTTCCAAAGACCCCTAACATGCAGCCCCACTGCAGGGTTCCCACTGGGCATTATCTGCTCCTACCATTGGCTCTCTGCTGCCTACTGGAAAACACCAAACTCTTTAATGGCCTCTGTGCTCACCTCCTTGACCCGGTCAGTACCAAGGCCACTTAAGCTGTGTCTGAGTCCTTACATGGACGAGGCAATGCCACACCTCTGCCTCTACCTTCTAGAATGCTTCCTAGAATACCTGCCTTGAATACTTCCTGTGTCACCTTAGGCAAGTGACTTAGCTTCTTCAGACCCCAGCATCCTCCTCTATAAAAGAAGGACCTTATACAATAGTGGATGTGCAAGTGCTTTGTGACCACAAGGCCCAAGCTGGTGTACCTTGGGGTTACTATCACTGTTGCTGTTTTCAGCGGGCTGTTGTCAGTCTGGCCAGGAGCTTCTGTTGAGTGACCCATTGATTGACTGGCTTCTTCTCTTTGCCCCAGTCAGACCCCTCTGGGAGCTGTTTGTGCTGAGTTTGGGCTGGGAAGATGCTCTCAAACAGCTGCTGTGGGCCAGGCCGGAAACTCTAGGAAGAAGCAAATCAAAGAAATAATTTGCTGAGAATATACCCAAAGGAATATAAATCATTCTATTATAAAGATACATGCATGAGTATGTTCATTGTAACACTATTCACAATAGCAAAGACGTGGAATCAACCCAAATGCCCATCAGTGATAGACCGGATAAAGAAAATGTGGTACATGTGTATCACAGAATACTATGTAGCCATAAAAAGGAATGAGATCATATCCTTTGCAGGGACATGGATGGAGCTGGAAGCCATTTTCCTCAGCAAACTAACACAGGAACAGAAAACCAAACACTGCATGTTCTCCCTTATAAGTGGGAGCCGAACAATGAGAGCAGATGGACATAGGGTGAGGAAGAACACACACTGGGGCCTGTAGAGGGAGGTAGGGAGGAAGAGCATTAGGATAAATAGCTAATGGGTGATGGGTTGATAGGTGCAGCAAACCACTTCATTTACCTACGTAACAAACCTGCATATGTATCCCGGAACTTACAAAAAAAGAAAAAAGAAATATTTTGCTGTTGTTTCTTTGCACCCAGTTCCCAATCCATTGCCTGTGTGCAACTGGGCGACAGCCTGGAGGAGTGGAAAGAACAGGCCAAGCTCTGCCTCCCTGCCACTGGGACCCCACAGGGCTGGGGCCATGTCTGACTTCCCTGCATCTCCAGAGCCCAGAATGGAGCCTGGGACTGAACAGGCACTCACTAAGTATGTGTTTATGTATGAAAATAATCTGGGGAAAATTATCTTCTCTGAGCCTCAGCTTCCTCATCTGTAAAATGGGGATGATAACACTACTTATCGGTTCATTGTGAGGATTAAGAAGAACAATCTCTATAAGGTACTTAGAATAGTGCCTGGCATGTAATGATAATGCTCTCGTGTGCTTAGAGAAACAAAGGCTCAGATAAGGTAATTGCTTTGTTCAACATCACACAGCTGTAAAGTGGGAAGGCTGGGAACGGAATTTAGGTTCGTGTAACTCCAGAATCTCAGATGTTGACCACTATTTTCTGTTACCTGACGTAGAGACTGCTGGTTGACCCACAGCATCCACTTCCTCCCTAATAGAACTGTCAAGCTGTACTTAAGCACCTCGCCATCTAGAATAAAAACTGTGTTTTCCAGCCTCCCTTTCAGCTGGATGTGGAATTCTGGCTGGTAGCAGAAGTAAGGTGTGAAACTCCAGGAACTCTCCTTGAAGGGAGTTGACATGCTGTCACCCAGGCTGGAGTGCAGTGGCATGATCTTGGCTAGCTGCAACCTATGCCTCCCAGGTTCAAGTGATTCTCCTGCCTCAGCCTCCTGAGTAGCTGATGGTTGGGATTATGACCTAATGTCTGTAACACCAGCCAGCAGACACCTCAGGTCATGAAGTGACTGCAGGAGAATGAAGCCACATATTGCACAGCAACCAGGCAGCAGGAGCCTGTGTCCCTGACAATGTAGGAACCATCGTATTAGCCTGTTTTTGAAGTCAGAAAGAAAAAAACTTTGATCTGTTTAAGTCTCTTTTATTTTGGAGATGAACGTAATCCTAACTAATTCACTGTTGTTTCTCAGTGGTAGAGTTTCAACAACTAAATGTGCCCTACTGTAGTATTGCTCAGACTACAATGTTGTGAAAATCATTTGTTGTCTTTGTCATGAGAGTGAGCTCTGCAATGGCAAGGACTCTGATTTTTCTCTGCTAAGTCTCTACGGACTAGTCTTCCAGGCACCCAGCAGGTTAGTGGCTCTCTATTGTGCCAGCTGAGCTGAGCTGGAGCCCTGTTTCCCAGAAATCCTTCCCCTGCATAGTTCCAGGTTAGCAAGGGCTACAGGAGATATTTTGCATGAAATTCAGAAGGTGGCAGTGAAGTAGCAGCCATATTCTTTCTGGGCTGGGAAAGTCAGTGTGGGGACCTGAGTTCTTGTTCTTGAGAGCTTCTCCCCTGGCTTGCCTGGTTGGCTTGGGGCAGCAGCCAGGGCCTTCCGGCTCCTCCAGCTCTTACCCCATCTGCCTCTTCAGCTTTGCTGAATCCTGGGCTGGGTGCGTGTGCAGCTCCGTGGCTCCGGCTTCTCCAAGAGGACATCCATCACTGAAGTTGAAGGCTTAGGGTGGTGAGAATGCTTGTGGGTGCCAGTTTGTCCTTGCTTCTCCTACTTCACATCATCTTCCCTTCTTCACTGCCAGCCCTGTGGCCCTCACGTGGAAGCATGTGGACTATTTAATCAGCTCCGACACTTGCATAAGATCAATCACTATAATAAATATTTTTCTTTCCTTTTTCTTTGTTACAGTGTCTTGCTCTTTTGCCCAGGCTGGAGTGCAGTGGAATAATCATGGATTACTGCAGTCTCAACCTCCTGATCACAAACAATCCTCCTGCCTCAGCCTCCTCAGTAACTGGGGCTACAGGTGAGTGCCACCACATCCCTCTAATTTTTTGATTTTTTGTTGAGATGGGGGTCTCACTTTTGCCTAGGCTGGTCTCAAGCTCCTGGCCTCAAGCAACCCTCCTGCCTTGGTCTCTCAAAGGGCTGGTATTATAGGTGTGAGCCACTGTACCCTAAATTTCGTATTCTGTGTATCCTCTGGTGGTTCTTTCTCTGACTGATGCATAGGCATTCAATATGTACTTACTAAATGAGTTAAGAAAGGATTTATATGATTGGCCCCCTGGTACATGGTATCTACTAATGAATGTCTCTGCTTGGAGGCTGGAGTAGGTGGGAGAAGGACTTGGGCTCAAACTCTAAGACCATATGTTTCCCAGCCCTTTTGGCACAGCATGTCTATCTGTGTCCAAGTAGAGTTAGAATGGGCCCGTGAGCTAGAGGGAGCTAAGAGAGAATGTAAGGAAGAGACTTAGGGTGATATTTTGGTTGGCCTGGATGTAGGTCTCAGTCACTCTGATATGGTTTGGCTGGGTCCTCACCCAAATCTCATCTTGAACTGTAGCTCCCATAATTCCCTTCTATTACAGGAGGGACTCAGTGAGAGATAATTGAATCAAGGGGGTGATTTCCCTCATACTATTCTCATGGTAGTGGATTAGTCTCATGAGCTCTGATAGTTTTATAAGGGAAACCCCTTTTGCATGGCTCTCATTCTTCTCTTGTCTGCCACCATGTGAGATGTGCCTTTTACCATCTGTAATGATTGTGAGGCCTCCCCAGCCATGTGGAACTGTGAGTCCATTAAACCTCTCTCTTTTGTAAATTGCCCAGTCTTGAGTATGTCCTTATCAGCAACATGAAAACAGACTAATACAGTAAATTGGTACCAGAAGTGGGGTGCTGCCAAAAAGATACCTCAAAATGTGGAAGCAACTTTGGAATTGGGAACAGGCAGAGATTGAAACAGTTTGGAGGGCTCAGAAGAAAACAGGAAAATGTGGGATAGATTGGAACTTCCTAGAGACTTGTTGAATGGCTTTGACCAAAATGCTGACAATGATATGGACAATGAAATTCAGGCTGAGGTGGTATCAGATGGAGATGAGGAACTTGTTGGGAACTGAAGCAAAGGTTTCTCTTGTTATGTTTTAGCAAAGAAACTGGTCGCATTTTGCCCCTGCCCTAGAGATTTGTGGAACTTTGAACTTGAGAGAGATGATTTAGGGTATCTGGTGGAAGAAATTTCTCAGCAGCAAAGCATGCAAGAGGTGACTTGGGTCCTGTTAAAAGCATTCAGTTTTAAAAGGAAAGCAGAACATAAAAGTTTGGAAAATTTGCAACCTGACAATACAATAAGAAAGAAAATTCCTTTTCTGAGGAGAAATTCAAGCCAGCTGCAGAAATTTGCCTAAATGAGTAGGAGCCACCAAGACAATGGAGAAAATGGCTCTAGGACATGTCAGAGATCTTTGCAGCAGCCCCTCCCATCACAAGTTGGGAGCCCTAGCAGGATTCATGGGCCTGGCCCAGGGTTCCTCTGCTGTGTGCAGTCTAGGGACTTGGTGCCCTGCATTCCAGCCACTCTAGCTGTGACTAAAAGGTGCCAAGGTATAGCTCAGGTTGTGTCTTCAGAGGGTGCAAACCCCAAGCCTTGGCAGCTTCCATGTGGTGTTGAGCCTGTGGGTGCACAGAAGTCAAGAATTGAGGTTTGGGTACCTCTACCTAGATGTCAGAGGTTGTATGGAAACACGTGGATATTCAGGCAGAAGTTTGCTGCAGGGGTGGGACGCTCATGGAGAACCTCTGCTAAGGCAGTGTGGAAGGGAAATGTGGGGTGGGTACCCTCACATGAGTCCCCATTGGTGTGCTATCTAGTGGAGCTGTGAGAAGAGGGCCACTGTCCTCCAGACCCCAGAATGGTAGACCCACCGACAGCCTGCACCATATGCCTGGAAAAACTGCAGACATCCAACACCAGCCAGTGAAAGCAGCCGGGAGAGAGGCTGTACCCTGCAAAGCCACAGGGGCGGAGCTGCCCAGTACCATGGGAGCCCACCTCTTGCGTCAGTGTGACCTGGGTGTGGGACATGGAGTCAAAGGAGATCATTTTGGAGCTTTAAGATTTGACTGCCCCACTGGATTTTGGACTTGCATGGGGCCTGTAGCCCCTTTGTTTTGGTCATATTGCTCCCATTTGGAATGACTGTATTTACCCAATGCCTGTACCCCCATTGTATCTAGGAAGTAACTAACTCGCTTTTGATTTTACAGGCTCATAGAAGGGACTTGCCTTGTCTTGGAAGAGACTTTGGACTGTGGACTTTTGAGTTAATGCTGAAATGACTTAAGACTTTGGGGGCTGTTGGGAAGGCATGATTGGTTTTGAAATGTGAAGACATGAGCTTTGGGAGGGGCCAGGGGCAGAAAGATATGGTTTGGCTGAGTCCCCACCCAAATCTCATCTTGAATTGTAACTTCTGCAATTTCCTCATGTTGTGGGAGGAACCAAGTGGGAGATAACTGAATCAAGGGGGCAGTTCCCCCCATACTGTTCTTGTGGTAGTGAATAAGTCTCAAGAGAGCAGACGGTTTTATAAGGGAAAACCCCTTTTGCTTGGCTTTCATTCTTCTCTCATCTGCCACCATGTGAAATGTACCTTTCAACTTCTATCATGATTGTGAGGGCTCCCCAGCCATGTGGAACTGTGAGTCTGTTAAACCTCTTTCTTTTGTAAATTGCTCAGTCTCCGGTATGTCTTGAATGGCTTTGACAAAAATGCTGACAATGATATGGACAATGAAATTCAGGCTGAGGTGGCCTCAGATGGAGATGAGGAACTTGTTGGGAACTGAAGCAAAGGTGACTCTTGTTATGTTTTAGTAAAGAAACTGGTAGCATTTTGCCCCTGCCCTAGAGATTTGTGGAACTTTGAACTTGAGAGAGTTATCAGCAATGTGAAAACGGACTAACACACCATCTCTGCCCCAGAATGGGCATCCTCAAGTCTGGGGGACCATCTGTTTGTCTAATCAGCCTTTGAAGAATGGACAAGAAGGAATATCTGAGGCTAATGCCTCTGACTCTCAATCTCATCCTCACTTAGAGGACTCAGGAGATGTGGATGGCTCCTTACCATGCCCCAGGAACCCTCCACCAGCTCCCCATCAGCCTTGTGATAAAAATCAACACCCTTAAATCTATGTACAAGACTTTCTATGACCTTGTCCTTGAACCCCAGCCAGTGCAATAATGTCCCACATCATTTAGCTTTAACTTCGGTGAAATTGAATGCACCAGATGTGCAGGTCTATGCACTATAAGTTAAAAAAAATTTTTTTTTTTTTTGTGACAGAGTCTCACTCTGTCACCTAGCCTAGAGTGCAGTGGTGCAATCTTGGCTCACTGCAACCTCCGCCTCCTGGGGTCAAGTGATTCTCCTACCTCGGCCTCCTGAGTAGCTGGGATTACAGGTGCCTGACACCATGCCCAGCTAATTTTTGTATTTTTAGTAGAGACGGGGTTTCACCATATTGGCCAGGCTGGTCTTGAACTCCTGACCTCAGGTGATTCACCTGCTGTGGCCTCTCCAAGTGCTGGGATTACAGGCTTGAGCTACCGTGCCTGGCCTATGCACCTATACGTTTTTATCTTCAGTTATTCTGTGTCATCAAGAGCCTCAGTTTTTAAGACTAACATGTTCCCCCAGATTAGGAGACTCTTCTTGCAGGTGGGGGAGTCAAGTCCAAAGATTTTTTTCCCTTAGGGAAGAAGCTGTTTGTCTATCTGTCCACCCATCTATCCGTTCATTCACCCATCCACCCAATCGCGTATCTATCTTTCCAGTGCTCTCTGGTTCTACTCTGGCTAGGCCCTGCGATTATGCCAAGAACCTTAGAGATGCATCAAATATACCCTCTGATCTCCAGCAGCTCACAGTGGGATAGATAAAGACGATGCAACTAGATAACAAAAAATATAAACATGTAAGTGCCATCTTGAGAAAAGTCAAAAGCCATGGAAGCATAGAGGATGTCCCAACCCAGCCATGGGGTCAGAGGAGGCTTCCTGGCAGAGGAGACATTTAAGCTGGCCTTGAAGTACAAGAAGACATTAGCTAGACAGGGAAAGCAAGAAAGAGTCATGCAGAGAGTATAGCATGTGCAAAGGCCCAGTGAGGGTCAGATAGCATGTTACACTGGTTGCAAACTATGTGCAGTGGAGGTGGTTGAGGGGTGAGAGGGAGAGCCTTGTCCAGATTTCTTGCCCTGTGAATCTGCTCCAGGTTCTTCTGGAAGTAGGCAGGGAGGAGGTGCAGATGGAGGCCCCGCAGAGCCAGTGCGGCCTGTTTTTAGCAACTGGTGCTAGGTTCAAGTGAGCACTCACTAGGCATGGGGGTTCCTTGGGCAAGAGGGGTTGGGTGGCTCAGTTTCAGGCCATCTCCTCAAGCAGACGTGCATGAGCAGATGAGGCACAAACTGCAGAGACGGGCAGATGCGGTCGATCTTGGTTCTGTGTAGACAGGTAACTTTGGACAAATCACTTTCTGAGCCTCAGTTTCCCATGGCTCAGTTGGGAATATATCATTTACCCTAGAAGGCTGCTGATGACATTGCTTTTCTCCCTTCCCATTCCCTTACAAGAAGATTCCAAATGGTCACTCTAGGTGAGGCCCAGGGAGATTCCCTTGGTACCCAAACCTGCTTTCCCCAGTCCATTTTGGTCAGAGTATCCAAAATATGGTTCTGAATGCATCACCTACTGCTTGCGGAAAAAAGCTCATGTTTCTTAGTAAGGCATTCAAGAAATCTGAAACTTTTCAATATAGTCTCCATCCCCATTCATCCATCCAGCCATCTGGCTGGCTGTCTTTCATCTCTATGTTCAGCCACTTACTCACTCAACAAACACTCATTTCTTGTCTCATCTCTCCTCCTCCTTTTCTTTCTTCTTATGCTCAGTGTCTCCAAATGGCCGGCTTCCTTGACCTCATGTTTGTGTGAACAGGCTCTTCCTTCTGTTCAGTGGGTGGGGTGGGATGCTCCCCTCCTTTGCCTATCACTCACTTACTTTTTCTTCAAGGCCAAACACAAAAGTCCCTCCCTTCATGAAGCCCCCTGCCTTAGCAGCTATCCTTCTGGTCTTCCACTCCTAATGGCTTATCTTTTTATGGGACATGTATTCCATAGCATTGTTTTAGTGTCTGTCTGTTACCCACTGACCTCTACTTGACTCCAGCAGGGTGGCCTCTTTGTACAGTTGTTTAGGTTGTACACTGCACAGGGACACCAAACTGAGGAATGTGCCTTAATGTGGGGGCTGTACCTTCCTGGAGGGAAAAGTGCTTTTTCTAATTTATACAAAGGTACCTGTTCTCAAAGTGATGAGCTCAAGTGGCTGAGCTCACCTAGAGGGGGCACCTTTTTCTGTTTCCTATTCAGGGTTCTTTGAGCTAGTGGTGGCCTTGCCCTGATTCTAAGTCTCTGCAGGCCAGGACCACATTGGTTTCATCCATGTTCCCCCAGCTCCTAGCATAGCAGTGCCAGGCCCCAGAGACCTCCAGAAATGTTCCTGGACTTGAAAGGAGAAGGCTTTCAGTAGTGAATATCTGTTCTCTGGGCCTTGGAAGGGCAGGACTCATGCCTATCTTGTAGGGAGACGAGGCTTCCGAGTTGATGCAGTGGTGATGGCAGGTTTGTTTGGAAATTCCCCAGTAAGTGGTGTTCTGGGCCGGTCTCCCAGGGACCTCGAGAGCTTGCTGGAAGACCTGCAGACCAGGGCTCCTCCAAATATTTTTTTAAACTGATTGATGCCACGCCAGGCAGGGAAGGGACAGGCATTTTTCATACATGAAAAACAATACATTCTGGGGCCAAGATGAAATTATTTTACATTTATACGATAACAGGCAGGGAGACAAAGACGATGTCTGAGGACGTTTAAACCCTCAAAATCATTAGTCACTGTCCCGACGGGCTACACAAATAAATGATCAATGCACAGAAAAACAAGGCCCTCTGAGGTGTTTGCCCAAGACCACTTATGTGTCAAACAGACTTATTAGATGTGAAGGGAATGATTATTTGTACAAAGTGAAATGAACATGTGCAATAATATTGTAAAATGTTTATTAGTCTAGAGTGTGCTGAATGTTCCTAAAATATATCAGGTTCTCAGCTTGCATTTAATGTACTGTTATAAATGATATCACATCCTTCCAAGCCGATTTTCCGCTTAACGCTAAGCTTCTTTGCTGGGGAAATCGTGTTTTCAGATCCCAAGTATGAAAACATTGTGGGGTTAAACTCTCCCTTCTACTCCCTAACCCCCACCCCAATCAGTTACCTCCTTATAAAACTTGTCCTGAGTCTGGCTGGGAGGGAAAGGGCAGTTGGTCAGGCCAGATGGTGGCTGGAAAAGGAAAAGGGGGTGAATGAGTTATTGTGGTGGGGACATTAGGCTGGAAGTCCAGCGATTCAGATTTCAAGATCTGCTCATTAATCTCCTGCTGTGTGACCTTGGGGTAGTCCCTTCCCCTCTCTGGGCCTTAATAATCTCCATCAGAAAATGGGAATAATGTCTAAAGACACTCCTAGAACTAAACATTTACATAGTCTAAATCCCACAAGTCATGAGTCTGAAAGATAAAAAGAGATTCTGGAAGTGAACAAATAAAGTGCTATAGAAAAGTTCTTAATTTTTTTTTCTATGATTCTGGCCAATTCTTACTTATCCTTTATGGCCCTGACCAAATGTCCCCTCCTCTGGGAAGCCTCTGACCCCCTAACCAGCTGGTCAGACTGTCATCTTTGCTCTAACAGTGCCAAACCCTCATGTCCCTTATTGCCCCCCCAGCTCGTGGTATCACCACATCTCTCTCTCTGTGTGAACAGGCTCTTCCTTCTGTTCAGTGGGGAAAGCTCTGAAGGAAGGAGAAAGTGGCCTCCTTCTCTGCTCTGCTTAGACCAGCAGGACTCTCCTCCCTTGACGAGTCATCTGCCTCCATGGACGCAGCCTCTGAGCTGGCCAGCTTCCTGGCATGGACGTGCAGCTGTTGGCTTGCTCTGAACTGAGGTCCCCAAAAGATCCCCAGACCTGGACCAGGCACAGAGCTGGTACTCAGGAAATGATTAGTGGGTGCTGGATGGCAGGGAGCTGAGCTGGTGTGACCTTTGGAGGTTATCCCCCACCCACCCGCATGTTAAAGATGGGAATTTCATCCCAGAGTAGGGAAGGGATTGGTTTAGGGGCTACTCTGGCATCTTAGAGAAAGGTCAGAGAGAATGTTTCCTATAACATGTTAACTCCCCACCCAAGAAGGAGGGGTCGAGAAGCCCAGCCAAATCCATGTCCTTGGCCCTGAATGGGGGTGGGAGGTGAGGTATTGGTAGTGGGCAGTTCTTGGCATCAGCTAAGAGCACAGGGCTGGCTTTGGAGGTTGTGGAGGTGGTTGGGGACATGGGGGGTTTCCAGTTTCTGGCTGAATCACATCCCCCTCCTTTCCCCTGCCCTCCAAGGTTTGCTCAAAGGCCCCCTGGAGGGTGATCTATGAGCTCAACTGATGGTCTGGGGATCTTTTGGGGACCTCAGTTCAGAGCAAGCTGACAGCTGGACTGGCATGCCAGGAAGCTGGCCAGCTCACCGGCTGCGTTCATGGAGGCAGACGACTTGTTGAGGGAGTCCTGCTGGTCTAAGCAGAGCAGAGAATGAAGCTACTTTCTCCTTCCTTCACAGCTTTCCCCAGAAATGACAAAGCAATCTCTATGGAAATATATACTAAAACGTGGGAAAATACAGTTAGGGGTAAGCATTCAAGACAAAGATTGAAGAGTGGAGGAAGGCAGGGTGGATGCTGGAGTGAGGCTCCGAAGCAGCGATCCTGCCCTGGGGTAGGCCCTGTGTGCTGTGGAGGCAGGTCATTGTGTCACTCCAGGCTTCCAGCAGAGGGGACACAAGCAGGTATGTGATTTATTGTGCCCACGAGATAAACACAGGACCTTTGCTTGGAAAAAGTGCTGGTCCTTTGGTTTCAGGCCAGAGAAAAAGGTCTCCTGTGATTTTTCGAAAAGGGGCACACAGTGTCCCCAACAGCTGCCTGTCAGCAACAGAAGGTGGCTTTTTCTTTCTCTGCTTCCCGTTCTTTTCCTTATTCTTTTGCTCTACCTTCTCTACTTTCCCCTCCTCTTCCTCCTCCTCCTCCTCCTCTTCTCATCCTTTTTCGTCTTTTCACAGAGTTTAGTAAAGCAGGCCTTGGAACAGAAAAAGAAGTGTTCCTGTTTAAGCTGAACCCCAGGTAACTGTTAGGGTGCTTGGGGTAAGGAGATAGCCAGGCCCCAGCATGAACTTCAGGCGGCCTGGGCACGTGTTTTCCCCACCATAGCAGTGGGCAGTGGTGAGTTCAAGGTTATCCCTACTGAAGTGCAGTGCCGTATTGTGCATCTTGTAACGAGTGCCTTCTATGTGCCAGGCATTTCTTGGGTACGTCTTACGTTAACTCAGTTAATCCTCACAACCTCCATTCAAGGTGGTTCTTCTTATTCTCAGGATCACAGGCAGAATACGGAAGAGCTGGTTTTGGCACCAGGTCCTTGCACTCCCAGGCGAGCTCCTGGCAGCCCCACTCCTGTCTCACTGTATGATCCTGGGTGTTCCTATGGTCCTGACTGTTGATTTTCTCATCTGTCCATGGAGGCCATGTATCCCCGAGAGTCCGTTTACTTGGATGGTCTGTGGTTGCCTGAGTAGCTGAGTCCCCCTTTGCAGTGGGCTGAGGTAGGCATTTGGGGTACATAGGGACTATCTCTTGTTTTACCCTAAATAACTCCTCACCTTTGCCCCTCTGGCAGAGGCTCCTCCTGCCAGTTGCCCCTAGAACCTGTCCCTGGATTGGGCCTTTCCCCCAAACTCGCTTCCTAGAGAGACTGAGGCTCATGTGGCACCTGCATTCCTCAAGCAGGGATGGAGCCTCAAGATTTAGCAATTGAATCAACTTCTTAGGCTACTGTGGATGGGCCAGGCTAGGTGATGGAGTGGATTAGGGATTGGGATAGAATATTCTCTTGCTTTAAATCCCACTAATTACACCGCAATCCAAATTCCTTGCCATGCCCCTATGTGACTGGGCTCCTGCTTCCCCTCTGACCTTACTTCCTCCTACTCCCAGAGGGTACTCAGCATTCCCTCACATCAAGACAGCCCTCACAGCCTCCACGTTAGGGCAGGCTACCCAAGCTGCTGCAGTTGATCCAGCTCTCGGATTTCTGTGGCTTAGCCCGATGGTTGTCTTCTTGCTCACGTTAAGAGTCTAGCTGCTCCAGGGCAATCACGGCACATCACGGCCTCACGGTGCCTCTCATCGTGATAAGCATGTTCCGGGGCTTCGTCCGTTTCTTGGTTTCCTGGTTCGTTCCTAAGAGTCTTAGTAGGGTAGTTATCATCACCATATTGGTGACCTGTTCAATTTGCTGCTCTTTTTTTTTTCTTTTGAGACAGGATCTCACTCTGTAGACAGGATCTCACTCTGTTGCCCAGGCTGCGGTGTAGTGGCGTGATCTTGGCTCACTGTAGCCTTGACCTCCCAGGCTTAGGATCCTTCTCTCTCCTCAGTTTCTTGGGTAGCTGGGACAATAGGTGCATGCCACCATGGCTGGCTAAATTTTTGGTATTTTATGTAGAGGTGGGGTTTTACCATGCTGCCCTGGCTGGTCTTGAACTCCTGGGCTCAAGCAGTCCTCTCACTTCTGCCTCCCAAAGTGCTGAGATTACAGGCGTGGGCCACCCTGCTGTCTCTTTTGGCTGATTGCAATTCTTTCTCATCTCAATCCTCTCTTTGGACCACAGTTGAAAAATGAAGCAAGCTGGTATCTGAAGCATCACTGGCCTTGAGGAAGAAGACATGCTCTATGGTGCTAGCCGTTGAGGTTACGAGAAGAGAATTCCTTCTAGATGCAAAATCTCCAAATGGAGACCTTGACTTTCCTGTTTCCGGCATCAGCTGCCTTAAACGATTGCACCACCTCTGAATATCTTGTCCTATTTCTTCCTTCACTTTTTTTTTTACACTTTGACTTATGTGCCTACCTAACCTAAACTATGCTGATGCCACGGAATGTTTATGCACTCTTCTGAGAGACGATGCTCTTCTGAGAATATTTTATTCTCTCTTTGGAATCTGGATTTGAAGATGGCGCCTGTCTTCTCGTAACATGGGAATCAGTGAAGCATTTAAAAATTGCTGCAAGATACACAAGACTCCAATGGGTAGTCAGTAGGAGAGCATGTTCAGAGACAGGCTGTGTCACAACACAGTTACACCAAAGTATATTTTCAGGATGAGCTTCTTACCTCTTCCAACTCTTAGAATAAAATATTTTTCTGCTTCCAAAATAAAACAAAGTCTAATGCAAGTGTTCTTGCTCCATGTGGTGATTCAGGGACCCAGAAGCCTTGCATTTGGTGGCTCTGCCGTCTGCTGGGGCGCTGGTCCTCTGTGCTCAGCTGGTGGGGGCAGGGAGCAGAGGCATAAAAGACCACAAGGGGGTTTTCTGACTGGAGGGTGGTCCTTCATAGAACCTAGTCATACGGCTACATCTAACTGCAAGGAAGGCTGGGGAATACACTCCAGCTGTGCACCGAGGATAAAGTACAAATGTGTTTGGTGAACAGCTAGTTAGTTCCTGCTGTAGCCTCAGAAGCCTTTTCCTTGACCTCCACCAGGCCTGAGAGACAGGCAGCAGAACTAGCAGCCCCATGTTGCAGATGCAGAAACAAGGCTCAGACAGGCTGTTCACCTTGCCCAAGGCCACAGAGTGAGTTGGTGTCAGAGATCATGTCTCTTGGCCTAGAGCCTGTGCTTCTTCAGCTGGAAGCAGCCTGGCCACCCCACCCTGGGCATCCCCCACTGGCCTGGCCCTCCCCTGAGGCCCTTACCAGTCTCCACCTTGTGTCAGAAGTCACCAGGGACCTGGTAGTTTCTGGTCCAGGGGTGAGCTTCTGTGGGGTGTTTGTACCTGCAGTACACATCCAGCGTATACATGGAGTGGGGCCTGGTATGGGCATAGCACAGAAGACTGAGCAGGGAGAGGCTTGCTAAAACCTCAGAAGGGCTGAGAGGTCAGTGAGAGGAAGACAAGCGAATGGGTGACAAGTGCACTTGCTGAGCAGTGGCTGTGCCGTCCACAGCACTCTCTGCTGCTGAAGTCCGCCTCTCCCCATCACCCACCAAATCCTGGCAGCATAAAATCCCAATTCCACCTCTGTCCTCAAGATTGCACTCCTCCCCTATGGCCCTCCAGTGGCCCCTTTGTGTCCCATCTCCCACTGTGCTGCAGCCACAAGGGCCTGCCCAAGTGTTCCTGCCTGGGCTGAGGTCTTCTGGGGCCCCTCCAGGGGCACAATCACCTTCTTCCAAACTGCTCTGTGCCTGAGGCTGACCTGTGTGTCCCGTCACTGGGCTCTGTGGAGTCAGGCTCCAGTTGGGTTTGGTCACTGTGAGGCACCCACAGAGACAGAAATGGTATGGGTCAGGGTCTTTATTCGCACAGTTCTCTCCCTATAGGTGTCTTGGACTGGTGCCTCGATCAGAGGCCATCACTCCTCCCAAGGAAGCCGACTCTAAGTTCCAGCACTCACTCCTTCCCCTCTTCCCTTCGGGGTGATAACAGTTCTGTTGCTCCTGGTCCAAGGCTACTACTCTGTTCCTTGTGTTCCTTTCACAATAGCCTCAATGTAAAGAATCTCTCCTTGAATCTCTCCCTCCCTTCCTTCCTCCCTCCCTTCCTCCCTTCCTTCCTTCCTTCTTCCCTCCTTCCTTCCTTTGATGTTTTTGAGGCAGAGTTTCACTCTTATCACCCAGGCTGGAATGTAGTGGCGTGATCTTGGCTCACTGCAACCTTCGCCTTCAGGGTTAAAGTGATTCTCATGCCTCAGCCTCCCAAGTAGCTGGGATTACAGGAATGTGCCACCATACCCGGCTAGCTTTTATTTTTCTTTCATAGCGATGGGGTTTCACCATGTTGACCAGGCTGGTCTCGAACTCCCGACCTCAGGCAATTTGCCCACCTTGACCTCCCAAAGTTCTGGGATTACAAGCGTGAACCACCGCGCCTGGCCTGAATTCCCCTGTCTGTGGTGTGCTCCTGTTTCCTGTTGGGATGCCGTCCTGCACCCCTCATCTTAGGGCCTCTTACTTGCTGATCCCACCGCCTGGTGTGCTCTTCCCTCAGGTCTTTATATGGGCAACTACTTTTCAGCTTTAAGATCTCAGCCTTACTGCCATTTTCTCAGAAGACTTTCCCAGAGAGAGGGTTCACCTCTAGCCAAAGGTGTCCCCCTCACACCGATGGTTCTCAATCCCATAGCCCTAGTTGATTTTCTTCCTTGTATCTGTCAGTGTTGCAAGGTTTGTCTGGCTTTCTTCTCTGGAATGCAAGTTGCATGAGGGCTGAGGTTTTTATCTGTCTTGTTTTCTTCTGTATCCCCCAAGCCTAGGACAGTGTCTAGCACATAGTAGGTACTTATTATAAATGTTTATTGAATTTGTAAATGAAACAGATTCAATATGTAAACCAGGAAGCATAAATGAATGAATGAATGCATAGATTGGCAAGTAACTCATCTGAATGAATGGATGAATGAATTGGGCAAATGTGTAACAAATGAATGAACACATTGACATAGACAGGCACCTAGGGAGAATGCCATGTGAAGATGAAGGCAGGGATTGAGGTCATGCCTCTACAAACCAAGGACTCCGAAGATTGCCGGCAAGCCCCCATAAGCTAGGGGAGAGGCATGGAACAGATTCTTCCTCACAGCCTTTGAAAGGAACCCACCATGCCCATACCTGGATTTTGGACTTCTAGCCTCCAAAACTGTAGGACAATCCATTTCTGTTTGTGAAGCCACCCAGTCTGTAGTACTTTTTATGGCAGCCCAAGCAAATGAATAAACTGTGTCTAGTCTTCAGGCTTCTAGAGCTTTAGAGGTGATGACCTAGAGTGTATAGGCAGCAAGAGAGTGGGCTGGCAGCTGGGGACAGCCCCAGATCTGCCGCTGACTTGCTGGGCTAGTCTTCCTGCCTGTGAACGGAAGGGGTGGGACTGCAAGATTTCTAGAGTCCTTCCCAGCCCTGACTTTTCCTACTTGAGGAGCTGTGAAGAGGGGGCCAAGCAAGGTCAGGTGGCACAACTCAGGTCACCCAGAGGGCTAATGGGAGGTAGTCCCAGGAACAGCCTCTTGCCAACTGCATGACGGTTGCTCCTTTGCCTGAGATGCCTTCCAGCAGAATCTACAGCAAGCCTGACCTTCTCCGATCCTCTGTTCTCAGCCCCTGGGTGGCCCTGGTGCTGTGTGTGTCTGATGAGGCCCTGGCTATTTGGAAAGGCGGCTTCCTGCAGGAGGGAGTATGAGGAGGGCCCTGCTGGTGTCCTGCGAGTTCTTGCACTGCCTCCCTAGGCTGGCTGGATAGAAGGCAGAGGCCTGGGACCCACTGTGCAGTGGCATAATATGTCTTTGTCTGGCCAAGGCTACTGGGGATCATAGAGGGTGATCACATATCCATCCTTCCCCAGTATTTTCTTGGAGTCCCTGGCGGGAGGCTTGATGTCCTGGCTGGCCTGCTGACTTCCCTTCCTGCCTTATTCCAGTGCCTTCTTAGAATCAGCCCAGGGTCTCAGTCTGGTCCACACCAAATGGATGGTAGCATTGAAAAACTAACAGTTTGGGAGAGATCCAAGATGGCCGATTAGCAACAGCTCAGGAATGTAGCTCCCAGTGAAAGCGCAGAGAACGAGTGGACGCTGCACTTTCCGACGAATTTTTGTTGCCCACAGACCGGGAGATTCCTGGCAGAGGAGCCACACGG